>JARDVA010142036.1:0-10937 GCA_030265315.1 Mopalia swanii | reverse complement strand
TTTCGAAATCAGGTGTGTGAACTTCATGTGTCAAACATCATGCAGAATGTGAGTCATGTCATTATACACGAAGTGCAGGTGCCACGCGCGATACGTGACATAACATTTCATGACAAATGCTTGGCTAACTGTTTATTGACGGTTAGGTTTATAACTTTTCAAACATCTTTTGTTTTGTCCCACTTTCTGTGATGCACAGTTACTTTTGTCCATTAGTATAACAAGGGTTTCAACACTTCAATGCCCTCTCAATTCAACACTGTTACAATAGTTGTTGTTGTTTTTTGTTTGAGTGGCGATTCCATTCTATCGAATGATGTGCGCCCACTGTTACAATATAATTGCAAATAGGCTTATATAGCCCATATATAGATCAACAAATTGCTCATGTTTAACACCCAGAGTGACTGCTTGAAACCTGTTCTCAGGAGGGGTAAAATCTCATGAGAAAAACAAAGGCATTCACAGCCAGCCAAGCCCAAACAATCCTAGCTCAGGTTCATGACATATGCCACATACCAATGTGAGGTAATACAGGAATAGGTAGTCAACTAACTCAGTCCCAAGACATCATACTGCTGCCTGCTGCCAATTATATGATTTGAAAGAGATTCCAAATACCCACAAAATGCTGGACTATTTCACAACCGTTATCTGATATTTAAAAAAAACGTAATTACAATTTTGCTAATAATGCGTGTACAGCAGATGTTTTTTTTTTATCAAATACATATCGTTTTTGTCATTGGCTTTGGTTTACTGGTAAAAACAAATCGATCATCTGACATAAAACTGATTTCACCACTCATTTATCAGGACTAAAATATACAGTCATACAAATAATATACTCATCGTACTTTTGGATAAACAACTTTATTAAGGTCTTGCTGGACCCCTTGTTCGATTTTCAGAACACCTGCTGTATTTAGTCTATTATACAGAAGAGTATAAATCTGAACCATATATATGTATACATTTTTGGAAAGCTTGAATACTCAGGTTTACATATTTATGAATGTTGTGAAAATCCAATTATTATTTCTAAAAAAACTGTAAAATTAGTAAATGTCTACAGGATAAAATTGACTGAATTTTTCAAGTTTTATTTCGCGAAGTGCAATAACGATAAGATTCAATAGATTAGTTGACCTATTAGAATAGTTCTTGAACTAGTAAACGTGCCTCATTTTAAAAAAAATTTGATTAGATCGATCACAGTTGATTTTTTTGCCTATCCCACCTTGAAAAGTCTTATAAAAATGTAAAATTCAACTTTCAGAAAACATTTTAAAAAATCAAGAACGAATGATACATCGTTTACTAGATCGCATCGTGCTCTTTACAATGCCACAAATTTGAAATCTCTACCATTAATAGTTTCTAGAAATGCGCCATAGAAAATGTAGTGTCGGCTTAGAAGTGAAGTGCCAGAAATAGGCAATTAAAGGTTTGCGACTTGAATACTTGATCATGGGGAAGCCAAATTATAGGCTTAAAATGAACTGTTTATAAATAGAATTTAGATTTATGTTTTTCACCGACATGTGGTTTGAATACCTAACTTTTAATCTAAGCGATAAAAAACATTTGGTTCATTTTTAGCCCAAAGGGTCCAGCAAGAACTTAATAAGATATCAACTCTTCTGGCATCTTACAGCTCCTGGCGGGTAGAAATGTGAGTTGGTGTAATGTTTTCATATCGAACATTTTCAGCAGGAGATATTTCAAGTCAATCTACGATAAATCGGTAAAATGATTTGAACTTCATGATTTTGTCATATAAATGGCGAAGCCTTAGGTCGTTTAACGCCAATCAATCAAACAAAGAATAAGCCATTTTCAGCATAATAACTATTGAACTGACTAAACTGACTGCCCGAACCCGTTCTGGAATCAAACAACGCTGCTTGCGTAATATGCCGTGGCACTACGGGGATTTCCAGTTATGACGTTACGGCAACAGAGTGCCGTCCCTTTGCGAAATAACGTTATCGGGTTACGGCAAGGGAGGACTAATCCAGGATTTTTAACATGGGTGTATTGCAAAATAACAGGTATACGTTAATAAAACCATACGAATTTCCCTTTCCCATAGCTTAAAATATTATTTTTGGGGAAAGTCAATTTATATACCTATATTTTTTCATGAAAACCATCAACCGGCAGTGTTAAAGTATAGACAGGCGGTCCTCCCGTGCAATACAGCGGCAACGTCATTTCGCAAAGGGACGTCACTCTGTTGACACAACGCAATAACTCAAAACCTCCGTATTGCCAAAGGGTATTTCCAATCATGGCCGATTAGGACGACAAATATCGGTTCTGATCAGTCGGTTCCATCTGTCAGGACAAATACAATTAATCGCGATTAGCGACAGGTTATATGACCGGCACTGTTTTCTGTTAAGCTTGGGCGAATCACTCTTGATGGACGCTTTACACTGACTCAGATGTGTATGTACCAATGCGCGCTTCTAGTTTCTCTCTCGACTCCGAAAATTCATATATTTGATATCTCCGGGTTACTTATCTTCATCCTTTATATAGCTTAATATTCTTATGTAAAGTTCTTGTCGAACTATATCCAGTTAACAACTGGATCTTGCATATTGAGTTGATTACGGTCAAAACTGATCCAGGTTGTCATGGAGTACACTTAATCAGGCCAGTCAAATCTTTCACCTACAGGGTAGCGTCCGCGACATCAGACCTGCTGCGACAGGCACCACGACAACCGTCCACATTCACCACCAGGACATATCCGGTTTTACACTTTGTGTGGCTTTCGTCCTTTCCTAAATGAGTCGCTATTTTCTGAAGCTAGTTTTGCGTGAATCTAACTTACTACAAATTTCCCAACAAAGAAGACAGTGCTTGTTTTCTCTTCTCTTGGTTTTTTTTGAAAAAAAAAACAATTGTTTAATTCAACTACGTGCTATTCGCAACATAATGTGTGATATAACTAAAGCGCCTCTTTATAAGAAGATTCGCTGTATTGAGTGGTTATCTCGTAAAGAGCACAGGGTCTCTAGTCACAAGACAACAGGCAATATTAACTTAGTTGTTTACGGTCTTTAATGAAGTTTTCGACTCACATTATTTTGTCATTATTTGTTTTTACAATAAGGTCACATAACGGTGACATGAATGTAAACATATGCTTTAAAATGCAGTCAAACAAAAGTCTAAATCTTACTCAAGCTGCTGGTAGATTTAACAGTATGGATATACAATTATTGGACAATGATCACAATGTAGGACGGCCTTAACTATATGTGGCCAGTGTCTTGACTACACTTCCCCTTGTATATTCTCACCGCTTGTATTGGGCGTCATCGGCTAGTTATGGTTAAAAAACATCTAGGAACAGGTTTATAGACCGATGACTCCTTGTTTCTTGAAGTCATTTTCGACAAATACCGAAATACATGGAACTCACGGTTAGTTGGCTTGTAAATGTGTCACAAACACTCGAGAAAAAATAAACAGTAAGCGAAGGCAATTTTAGCGTCTATACCAACACCGCGATGAATGACAAAAGTCTCAAATGCTGCTATGATCAACAATGTCAAAGTTTGCCGCAGTACTCTGGTATGTCAAAATTGCATTTTAAAAAGAAATGTAATAAAGTAACCTGTCTAGAATCGTATTAAAATAATTGTACTCAATATATAGTTGATGCCAGGAAGTATTTGATTGATCGATTGATCCACATATTGATTTGTTGATTCATTGACTGCACCAGTCCATAGGTTATATGTTGCATGCTGTCCAATACCGGTTAAAGATTATACAACATTCCACAGCGCAAGTGCTAACTTCAGTTTCCCTTTCTGGTAAACAACGACAGCAATAACACTGAAAGATTGAGAAAAAAGTAAAGAGATGAGACTATAGTAATGAACCGATTGAGACCACATAAAATATCATTCATACACGTTACTTATTATAGATGCTTGGGTTTTTTAACAGTTCTTTTTACCGTATTTAACGCACACCTCACGCCTAGAATTTGGAGACGGTCACCGGCCCCTTTTAATGTACATTAAACAGAATAACTTGCAAAAAATATATCAAATGTCACTTGACCACTTTAAAAAACCTTCTACAGGAGATAACATAAGATGAAGTTAAATGCAGTAAGATATCCAGTTCACGAATCAACACCATTTTCATCTTGATATATATTTACCAAATTCTATCGAATTCATTTACGAGTCACTTACTGTTCCACTTGCGGGACACTTTCTGAAGTTTCCTGGTGTACTTCATAATCAGCAACCGCAAAATCACTAGCAGTCCATCGAACTTTGACATTTTCTACTTTCATAAAATGTAGACTCTGATCAATCTCTGTAACATGGATTGTGATAATTAACATGTCGCTAATAAAGGCGGATCGCTGTTTTGTGTTGAAACAATTTTATAGAGACAGTAACTTTTACACAACTTGATCTGATTACTTTATATTGTTTATTTAATAATTGTCACATTCAATTAAAAGTTTTCTTTTCATTTTAACTGATATGAAATGCCTAAAACACAACCTATTTTTCTTGCATTTATTTTGGCATATTTTGTAGATACAACGAAAATATTCCTTATTTACCTAAGAAGTATAGAGTGAGCAGCTCAGGTCGTATTTGCTATTACATAACAAGGAAGGTTTTGACGTCATCATGTATTAATTATTAAGGTGCGTTATAAGTAGTGCGGTGTCGGTCGATACCGCACTACTGATAAAGGAGAATTTGTTCGTTATCAGTTGTGCGGTATCGATACCTGGTGTTGTTGTTGCGCAAGAGAAAAAGCATTTTCGTAAGAGTTGGTTGACCCTGAGAAGGGCCGTTGGAAGTTTGCTCTGAAAAGAGCCGTTCGAAAGCTAGGTTGTGTGGGTCGAGTTACCGCAACATTCGAAAACCCTAGATAATTGTCTCTATCTCTCTCGCAGCCAAGGCAGTAGCGAAGGCTTTGGTATGTTGTTGTAGCGGTGGGTTGTTCCACGAGGAAGGCGACTGGCACCAGTTCCAGCAGCGGTGATGTTGGTTCCGCATCTGTCTGTGGGCGTTAGGCTGGCTACAGTCGGCACGTCCGTGGTCCTCTGCTCTGTCGCCTCTTCCGCCTCGGCATGCTTCTCCAGCAATGTGGAGAACTGGAATTCAGGCTCTGATGTTGTGGTGACCTGCTCCTCATACGCATTGGTGACCTGGTCCTCACACGCCATGGTAGGTTGATGACTGAATGAAGCTTGGACAACTCTATGTATGCAGTCAGCGCGGACCTGTGAGAAGTTTGGTGGATTGAAATGGTCACTTTCACGTGGTGTATTTTTCAAAGCGATAGATGTGCAACTTGTTAATGAGGAATAAGATTGATTGTCAATATATGTGTGAGGCGTCTTGAACAGTCGCTGTTTATATCCAGATTATAATTAAAACGGTGTAGTGACGCCATGTAAGTGAGTGTTTGTTTTTACCTAGGTGTGTGGTCATCCTTTCGCCATAGTAATTCTACTTCATTCTAAAACAAGTCGTTTGAGCGATGGAGAACGTGTCGTTGGCGAACAGCGAATACACAACCCACAGGCAAGATGGCGCAGGCAACCGGGGCTTTGAGTGACGCCATGGTAATACCAGAACGACTCAGAACACACCCTGCAGGCGGCCTGATGTCACCATGACATCACAACTGTCGTCTGCGTCAGTGTACATACAACATACAGTCTCCTGATGTTATTGGTTCTAGTGAACCTTCAAAGCTGTATAATTTTATGCCGTTTTGTTGTGTCCTCTACAAAGAGTCGCCTGTTTTCTTTTTATTTATTTTTTAGTCACTCAATTGTCGTTTGTCGTAAGGTCTGCCAGTACGGTAAACAACGTATGTTGGAGTTTTACTACGACTTCATGGACAAGTTCTTCGGCTGCAGTGACTGAGAGTACTGTGAAATGGACACGGATTCGGCTTACATCGCCGTAGCACACTCCGATTGTGAATCTCTAGTCAAACCAGAACAAAGTCAAACGTACGAAGCTGAGCGGGACCAATGGCTACCACGGCGTGACAACTACGACTTTGATAAGCGAACGCCAGGGTTATTCAAGGAAGAATGGTGTGGAGAAGAAATGTCATCTCTCTGATCGAAGACGTATTATTGCTCCAGAGCCGGGGTGATAAATTCTTCTGCAAAGGTGTGAGCCGTACCAACATCACCATGGAGATGTGCCGCGACGTGCTACACACCCAGAGTGCCTTGGGTACTAACCGTGGCATGCGCCTCTTCCCTCGAGAGAACGAGATGCGCTCATACGCCCAACAAAAGGCAGCCTTATTTCACGGCAAGCGTAAAGTCCTAGTCGATGGTATCAACTGGCGACCACCAGCACCACCAGTTCTATGCTAGCTTTAACAAAACACAAATTCGAACACACATTTTTTGGTCAACCACTGTGTGATCAGCGGTGACGGGGGTAAGCCGTACACACATTCGTTGGGGCGAGTTGATACTCCTCCCCCAACTCTGTACCGTCTCCCTTGACAATTTTCGCTTCGACGTAGAACAAGGTATTGGTCAAATCCAAGTACGTGTCCGTGTCAGCGTTGGAATACAGGTAAGACAGGTCCACCATCGCTAATGCTAGCCACCGGGTTGTACGTTTCACACCGATTCGTCACCACACTGCCCTGAGTCGGTCGCGGTGCCCACAAATTGTACGAACGCATTCTGTCTTTCTGTTTTCTTTAGCTGAAGGTATCGGGTTGAATCCGTCGGGGTGGTCTCGTCGAAGGTCGCGCTCGGCTGACGTTGACCCGGTGGAACCCCTCGACGTTTGGCTTAGGTAATAAGCTTCCGTCGAACGGCGTTTCATGGCCCATTTGACAGGGACGCCCTGGACCACATACTGTACAGCGTTCAGACCACTATTCAACGCCTGTCGATCAATCACTTTAGCCCCTTGCAAGGCTAGCGGTTTGACTAGTTTGAACACGCTGCTTAAGATGTTTCATAGACCATGCCCCCGTTGGTGGAAAACTCATCTGAAGACGTTTAACCCACCGACACCGGCTTGTCGTGTGTAGTATTTGAGGTAAGCTTGTTGTCGAGCCGTCATCGTGTTAGGTGAAATGGACCGCCCACTTCTGTCGAAAGTGTAGTGTCACGATCACCTTACCAAGGGAGAATGGTACCTGACGCCCTTAGTCGTCTCTTATATCGATTTCCTCCGCCGTGGTGAACTCTTTTCTGCACCGGGAGCTATTCAATATGTTGCAAATCACGGCTCACTTGGCTCAGTTGTTACGATGATCGATGCTCACAACTTTCAACAGAGGGGCGAGGGTATCACTGACCACGCGCGGTTCTACCACGTCGCAGTACATGTACATCGGTTGCTGACTTAACACAAACTGAACTTTTTTATTGAACGTGATTTGAAACACCTGACGCGGTTCATCAAAGTCGAAGATCGAAGCGTCTTTGATGTCGTGCAGCGTGTGTTTCAATAACTTGTCCAAACTCTTAGCCAGCACCCTGGGGTGAGGAATAGTACCCTGTGGGAATTGTGAGTCGATACATGGGTTTCAGGGATCAATATTACATCTTGATGATGTCGATGTACATCTCGCCTAATTGTATGTTGAACCACGTGTGAGGGTACTCGACACTCACTAAGCCGCATTCCCAGTCCCCCGTCAATCGGATAACCTGGGGGAGTGGAGTCGTGTAATGGGTGGCCGTATTGTTGGGAAACACTTCCATGGAACTGTTGCTTGATAGGGTCACGTTAAACTTGTCGTCCTTACGGGTCGTCACATGTGACTGTGGGGGGAGAGCTAGGGATGGGTCTTTAAATAAGGACTCCAACGAAGCGGTGGCTGTCGCTGTCGCTCAGTGGAACCCCCAGTGATCGATCTCCCAGTGGTCGATCTTGCATTGGTCGCTCTTCCAATGGGTCTCCCAGTGGGTCTCCGTGGTGCGCTCGTTATACCTTTCTTATGTACACGACCTGGATGTCGCAGGGGAAGACGTCTGTACCTTAACGGAGATGATCTGGTGTCGCTTATTTCAAGTCAATCAGTAAATACCCATGGGGCTTCCGTGTCGCGTCCTCAAAACTCTCCCGCACAAAGGTCGTATGAGCCGGGTACATCTGTGTAGCGATGTGGTTGATTTCTGAGGCATCCCTTGGGTTTTTTAACACACTTTGAATACTGCGCATTTTTTCCTTTGTGAAACAAGTTTTAAACGAGGTACAGGAAACTCACGTTCCGATGATGACTCTCCTTGTCAAAGAGCGCCGTCACACACTCGTCGGCCTCGGCCATGAGATCGTCGACGACCACGACCATCTTGACGGTGGGGTGAAACATCCCTCGATCAGGCAAGCCTTCGTAAAAGTCCACCCAGGGCATCGTGTCTTACAGCGGCTGTCATTCCACGTAACACCACACGATCTGGGGTGAATCAACCCGGCAGCGTGTTGGATGACAGCTCGTGTAGAGAACGACCTACCACTCCCCGTCTCCCCAGCGATGAGCGCTGTGAGCGGATGTTGAAAACGTGTATCCATGGTAAGTGAGTGTTGATGGTAGAGGGTGGGGGTTAGGGAGTTCGGGCTTCAACTGAACTCCTCATCGATGGTGTGTTGTCGGAGCTATGGGTAGCCGTGCTGTCGGTACTGACGCGAGGGGGGGGGGGGGGTCCAGAGGTTTGTTCCCACTGGATTTGTCTCTGTTTTTTCCTGGGCGGCCCTCCGGGTCGTAGTAGGTCTACCCTTGTTATTTCGTTTTATGTCGATTTTGTGTATAGCGCGGCTGGTGGTCACTACCTGGGCAATCGCTGCAACCTGTCCCCTGGAGGTCGCGTCCTTGCTCTTTCGACGCCCCTTGCTCTGTCGACGCCCTTTGGTCTGTCTATCCATACTTATGGTGGTGGAGAACGTGTGGTACGCGTGGTTGCGTTGGTTGGTATTAAAAGGAACGACCCAACACGAGGACACACGTCAGGTACCCCAAGACACCGAGCTCGGCTAGCGGTGTGATCTGTCGCCTGGTCGTGGGTTAGGACACGTCGGTCAGCGTGGGTAACACGATTCTTTCGAAATAGCACCGTATGGAGTCAGGATGTAGGGCTTGCTCACACTCGTCGTTTGTGAATTGCTTTAGTACCAGTAAACGACCTACATTCACCCGACCATCTTCAAACATCGTCAACACAACGGTTTTGTAGGCTGGTAAATCCTGCACCGAGGCAACCATATACGCCCAATGAAGTTAACCCTCCGTTATGACATTGCGTCGACTGCATATTGAGCCCACCACGGCAGACACACGCCAGGTATACACTCGAGGTGTGTCGCGGTGCGTCAACAGCGCGTCATGCTGCTGCTGGGCACCTACATGTCCTATGTTGGTCTTATTGTCTACTTGTAAGTCTCCATGTGCGGCGTGGTCCGCTATGGTTCGGGCCTTTTGACGTGGTGGGTTCGAGGCCGTGACGTCGGCGTGATCGGTCCGCTCTAGGATCTAGACCGTCAGTGGTAGATACAAGACTAGACTGTCTGATAGATGATCGACCAGACAGCCTAACGTCGACGGTAAAAAATGTAATACAGAACACGGAACAACAGATAAGTGAATAACGTTTTTTTTATTACGACTTAACACCGCGTCAAAATGAAAGACAAACATGAAGGTGACTGGTACGTCGATAGGGGGCAGTCGGGTACGGTTGTTTAAAGTTTGAACAATTTGACTGAACTGCTCAAGGATATCATCCACACTGACTGGGGTGAGCTTCGTGTGGACCATCAACCAGGGCAGCCTGTTCCGTCTCTAAGAAGTCCGTAAACACTTTCTCGAAGCGAGCATTGTCCTGTTTGGCCGCAAAGCGGTTTAGAAAGGCATCCACATTCGCAGGGGATGTGACATCTCGATCTCGGATACGTCATCGAAACAGGTAACACATACGACTGCTATCCACACGGTCTAGGGCTTCGGACAGGAAGGGGACAAATCCCGGCGTCGTCATCAAATCCAGGGTGAGGCATGTATGTTGGGTAGCCTCGGGAAGTTGACCACAGGTGGCTCCGACGTCTCGCATCCGGTGTATGGTGTGGTCGCTAAGAACCGATCCATGGCCACCAGGTTGGCTGGGTTGGACAAGGTCCCCCACGCCTCTTCGTCCAGGGTGTTTCCAAGACGTGAGGGTATTGACGGTCGTCTTATTTCTACACCATCAATATTTGAAATGCACGTAAATATGTTGTTTGTGCACGGTTTGTGAGGCGTGGATACCGTTGCGTAATTCAGCGTATCAAAGCACACTTCAGATTTGTTTTCGAGCCAGCGGGTCAACACGTCAAGCGGTCCGCGATGACTGTATACAGAGAGAGGACCAAGCGAGACTCAATCATTCTCACCAACATAGCTAATACCAGCCTGCTACCAAGATGATGATAAAAAACCTGAACAACCTAACCCGCGACATCCCCGTGACTGCGATGAACATAGGTATACGTTCCCCAGATGTCGAAGACGACTCCAAGCCCTATACATGTACCACGGGGTTGCTGGCGGGGGCTGGTTAAGTACAAGACTACAAAGAGCCAGAATGGACCACGTCAGGCAACATGCACAACACCAACCTCTTACCACTGACTATACGAACCCCAAGTGGAGGATTACAGGTGGCGTATTAACTCTCAAGCAGGACGCCCCACGCAACCTCGCCGCACGCCGCTGCACCCTGATGCGCCAGCGATACTAGCCTTAGAACTTAAGGGGAACGAACCACTACCACGACCCTGATGGGTCAAGCGAGCGATACCAACCTTAGAACTTGAGGGGGCCGATCACATACCACGACCCGCATGGGTCCGAGCCATCACCCGACGACGATTACGCACTCGACCGCCACAACGCCCTGTTGTAGCACAAGA
>JARDVA010141924.1:0-14621 GCA_030265315.1 Mopalia swanii | reverse complement strand
TTATCATGGTTTATGTAATTATATACTGTACTTTTAATTTCCTTTATGATCTAGAATAACTGGCAATTTTTTTTATAAGATAATAAATTTGCATGAGCCAATAATCTGGAAACTACTCCCAGAAATTAACACAAAAAAATGATTTAAAAGAAAGATTCCATATTAAATCATTTGATTATGTTTAATTTTGTAATGTGTATTTAATAAAGTCATTTGTTTATTATATATTCACCACACCGTAAAGGTGAAATCAAAGAGCCAAAAGAAAGAAGAAGTATCAGACACTGGGGAATTAAATCACTGTAAAATATTTCTCTTATTTCATGGCATTTCTGCCAAACTTCAATAATTAATGACGGAAGGGAATTCAATTATTTATAGTGATTGGCGTGCTGGGAATTGGCTACACTCACTGGCGGTACCTTATTAGTTTGCTTTGAACTGCAGACAAATGTAATAAATTGAAAGTAATCAAGCGTAAATCTACAAAATCTGATGGGTCTTTTTATGTCAGTTTTTTCCCCTGTGCTGTTCCGGTGAGGAGACTTCAAGGCGTAGACATGTCTTCATTATAGGCCGCACATAAATACACAGACATACTGAATGTTGTTAGCTATGGCTCAAAGAGTTGCTTCCCCTGAACCAGCCTTCCAACAAGCAGCACATGGGAATAGCTTTCTGTGTCCTATGTAAGGTTGATAATATGTTGATACAATTTTAGCATATTTATAAATAAAATCTTTATAAAACAAATTATTGTTTTTTGGTTATTTGTGTTACTGTCTTCAGTGCCTTAGTGACCTGTCTACATGTCTACTGTTTTTGTTATGTAGCAATAAATCAGAAAACATTAGAATATAGAAAAATAGAATATGGAAATTTGTGACACCTAAATGAAGATGGTATATAATACAGAACTACATGTATAATACTGATATTCGAATCGTCATTGTATTGCTTAATGTACTTCCAACTTAAACAGGAAAATCTTTAACGAGAATTGAAGACATAGGATTGATTGGCCTTTCTGGAAAGTGCATTAGTCACGACACAGAGACATTTCACAGAGCATGTACATGAATAATTAAAAAAGGCAATAAAATCATGGCTGGGGTCAACTATAAAGTCCATTTATTGGCTGAACAATAAAATACTATTTATTAGCAGTGTTTTAATGATGATTTAGAATGTGTCTTCATCTGCAATATTAAGACTATCTGATAGGTATATATAGGGTTTCCCTGTGTTATAAATCCAAACGGCTCTATTACTGTGCTTTCCTAATTGTGAACGAGTCCCACAATGCATATATTTCCTGTCGGCTTTCAACTTCCAACCCACCCTGGTTTATTATTAGCTAAAGGATAATGGATGTCGCTGTAGATCACCATCAAGCTCAGATTTATCTTCTGTGAAACTCAAGAAGTAAAAGAGACGTAACTGGAACTCTTCTGTGCTCTCTAGTATTGGAGGAAACATTGTCCTTAGTAAAGCTTGCCACTAGAGGCACTTTACCTGCCAGGCCTTTATACCCACTAAGAGCTCTTTATATTCTGTTCCCATAGCAACATGGGATGATGCGGCGAGTTTTGTCTCCAGAAAAAGCATCATGGATCTGTGATTTGCTTGTCACAAGGGCCTATTTGAGGAATCCTTTCTCGTACCAGTTGCTTTTCTCTGCTACAAAGGGGATTACTGTTTCTAATCAGAGAGTCCTAATGACAGAGGTTTTACGATCTTCTGCCAGACCACTGGTTTTCTTTCCCTTACCTTCGTAACAGAGAGGCTTAGAGACCCAGCCCAAGATCAATCTTACAGCAAAGTCTGTATGACGACAATCTCATAAATCTGTCGTCAGCCCCGTGAATTGACAAGAACCACAGCCAACTTGTGTCTATTTTTTTCTTTTGGGGGGTATTTCAACACTATTTTTTATCATCACTTTTATCAAAGTATTTTTTTTCTATGTTTGACTGACAAGAAATGATAAAGATTGACATGTTGCATAGTACACAAGTATGAATTGTTTCGATCTGTTAGAAAATTAATATTTTCGTTAATTATTCTTAAACTCAATAGTTATCCACGTAAGCTTATATCAATCTTTTACGGCTAATATGGTATAAATCTTTAAAACCTAGAGCATGGCTCAATCATAGTTTTAAAAATGTTGTATTAAAACTAAAATATATTGTACTGTATATAAAGCATACTTTTATTCAGGCTTAGAGCTCTCTATAAAAAAAATGTCATACAAAAAGGTCTCGATCAATATTAGATGGTGAATAAATCTGGTTGATGTTTGCGTTAATTCTCATTTTATGAACAATACATCAGAGAAAGGTCTAGTTAAATCTTCATCTGTGGTAGGAAGATAGACAATATACCATCATTACACTACCAATATACACTGATATATGAGGATTGTAGTGAGGCTCTACACAGGGGAGGTTCAGAAAACGAACAGATTCGAAACTGCTTCATTCAACAATGTTTTCAGTACCTACTCAGGGGAGTTTGACTTGCGGAGGCCTTATAACGAAGATTCTCTGCCAGTTCTGTAATTCCCCCACCCCCCACCCCCTCAATAAACCCAATCTACCTCTTTCCTTTAGCAAGTCAACCTCAAGCCTATGTACAGTAACATATATTGATAAAAAAATGTATTTATGGTCCAAATATAGCCCCCACCTAACCTGAATAAATAACTCATACTTCATAGCTGCTAAAAATTCAATATTTCCCTATTTAAATAGGAAACTCCAAAGTTGAACCAACATTTTGTATAAAATACAAACAGATTTTTAAGTGAATTTATGCACAACTTTTTGTTGAGGACCTAAAAATATGAGACCACCTTACTTAAAATATTAATTTTTTTAGTCAAATACATACAAAAGATAACATTTCATAATTTCTAGTTATTTTTAAGACACTATTTTGCATCGCAGAAACATGCTAACAAACAATACCAACATTTATTTGTAAGAACTCAACAAGGGTAGGAGGTTACTACGATAAAGGATTTTGGTAAACAGGTACTTTGTAAACTGGAATAATAATAATGCAAAGAGCAGTCTTCACAATTTGTATTAGATTTATACAAATGCATAAAATAGGTGTATGTGTATATATAGATCTACAGGTATACACAGCTATTGGAGTGTATATATATAGAGATCATTCAAACAGAGTCAATACAAATTAACGATGATTGGACTTAATGAGATAGTCCGGTAAGTAAACTAAGACCTACTGTGCTGGTCGCTTCTGATAACTAACAATAACATCAAAGGGTCGGAGTGACTGGTTGGTTTAGAGGCTCCATTGGGGTTCATGAGGCTGGATAAGGAGAGTGTTGTCTTGTAGCCACTGCACGTCTTAAGTATTGAAGTTCCCTTTATTTTATACTTAAGAAACTCAGCCGATGTGCTTTGTTAAAGAATCAGTATTAATTTAGTTATTTATGCACACTATTGCAGGCAGATAAAAAAAGAAATACAACAAAAAAAATTAAGGCAAAGCCTACATGCCCAGTGAACTGACCACCCATCTCACCAGAAATATACCTCATGATTATAAGCATGATCACAGGGTGGTTGGTGACAAGTGCTCCTCAAGATACCCAGTATGTTTTGGTTGTTTTGCTCTGAAACCCCTATACTGTGTCTTATTGCAATGGGTGTGTCTTTTGATCGGCCTAGATTGTGTATTAATTGTGCAAGCCTACCAGATAAATCACCTTAAATAGGTTGTTGACCATGAACATTGAAAATGAATTGACAATAAAGTGTTGCAAGTCAAATATGAGGAAATTAAGGTACATGTATACTGTGGTGATAAAAATGCAATATAACAACTGAATTATTAAACGACTGTCAATCCTACATATTGCCAACATTACTTATTTGTTTTATTGATTAACAAGATCAACAAGCGATATAGCACCCCACCAAAAGTCCTTGTAAAATATAAATAAGTATATCACTCTATGTAATTGTATATTATGGCTTAACGGTTTACAAAACAAAAACATAATGAACAGAAACAAATGAATGAATAAATAAATGAAGAGAATATTATAAATAAATAATTATAAAAATGTATTTCCAATATTGTTCATTCTGAGTCACAATTCATCAGAAAGCACTCCTCATATATGATCTTATAGAGTAAACCTCTGAGATATAATTAGTATCTTAACTCAGTTGTTCATATAAAAAATCAATAATAGCCGATCAATATAATAAGGCCCTGCGGACTGAATGATTTGAGGGAGACACTCGAGAGCTATTACACACTGCGAGGAGGGGTTTTTGACTCCAGGAAAAGAGGAATAGACAGTAATTACATCAAGCTCAACAGACAAAGTATTCATTTTTTATCACCCTAGAACCGAACAAATCAGTGTTAAGAGAACAGTTAAAACAATATTGTAACTGAGTTTATATACATTTATAAATTTGGCTTTCCTTCACCGAGATTCCAACTCAATCCAGGGTCTCTGGTTAGCAGGGTCTATATATGTTGGCCTGTGCTGTTGGTGAGAACAGACATAACAGGGTCTCCCCATGGTTATGTAAACTTAGTTTAGGAGGACAGATTTAAATAGGTTTCCCAAATTGCTAGCAGTCTTTGTCTAAATTTGCATTTCGCTACTGATTTTGACAAATTTTGTTATCCAATAAATTTTAAAGCAATTTTGCTTTCTTTCTTAAATGGAACATTTATCTTTTTAAAAATCCAGCAAACCAGTGGAAAATACAAATGTCAGGTTACCTCACAAAATTTTAGAGGACAGATTTTAAGGTTATGCTAGAAAACATTACAGCACAGGCATGTATATAATATGCATTCAATATATTTTACATATGTGCAGTCCATTTTTGTTATAATTATTTCCAGATTTCTACTTTTTATTTGTTTACAATTTATCTACTGATGTAAAATAAATCTTTAAAATAAAAACATTTGAGAACTTATAGTCACAGAATATATTTGACAGTATCAGGAAATCCATGTATACAGGAAAACAACATCAAGTATTAAGCTCTATGCATACTAGGGTTCTTATTTTTACTTAATAGAATTAAGAGATTTTAATATCATTCAGGAGCTATATCTAATTATCGATCATGTAAGGGTCAATACGATACAGCTCGGGGCAAGTGCTCATTTTTATACTCCGGTCATAAAAAATCTGTTCCAGCAGGCGATAATTGGTTTGGAGATAAATCATTCTCAGGTCTCGTGCCATTTGCTTCCCAGGTTAATCATGTATTGGCTATTTTAGGGTTCAAACCGTTACCTAAGGTGTACTTCGGTGTACTTCAGTGTACATAGCGATCTCGACCCCAAATTGACTGTCCCTTAGGTATCACTATTACATGTACATGTTTGTACAACAAATATCAACTAGAGACTAAACATACATGTAGTAAGGAGTTCTAGGATTTCACACTGACACAGCCATAGCATGGGAAAGGATTTTATTTGTTGAAAAAATAATGTTCCTTCAGTGCTAAAAGTATTAAAAGACAGTGTGCTTTTACTTGGAACACACTGCCCTCGAAAAGATGAGGCAGCATTTCTACACGTATGCATATCTTCTTAAAGAGGACATTCCATATGAAACTTGATATTAGTACAGCTAATCTAAACATATATGTGAACAGTACATTTTTATTATTAAAGTGTTTTCAGTTGTGAAAGCTAATTTTTCAAGTAAAAAACCATCATATGAGAAAAGTAACATTTAACAACCATACCAATCGCTTCCTTTAATTAATAAATGTTAAATAATCAAACTTGAACAAGAGAGAAATCATGACAGTGTAAAGGCCAGATATAAAATTAGAGAATATGTTCACTAGATCATGAATCCGACAGTAAAGTTAGACATTTCACAAACCATTTTAGTACTGACCTCAACTCCCTCCCTATGTAATTGATTGATTAGGGTTTATGTTGATCTTCAGCTTATTTTAGTAATAAGGGGGTATACGTGCTTGCCCAAAAGGGGGCATGCCGGTTGAGGAAAGCGTCCTATATTATACTGGTCACAAATATAAGGCTAAAAGACAAGCACAAGCTACACTTAGTGTACATGGTGCAATAATGGAAATAACAGTGCCCAATGCCTTAGCTTGGGTCAATAGGTCTGAGACTACCATTGTGATGGCTAGCTCCTTGATCAAAGTCTATAAGTTACTTCTTTTTTATTTAAAAGTGCCAAATAATACATGTATATATTTGATGCACCATCCCAATTTGTATTCTGATATTTTTTGCACCGAATTCCTAACAGATGATCAAATTGGGCAACGGCCCCCATGTATATGAATAAGTGTGGTAGAACAGGAACTCTCCTGCTTTAATGTAACCCACCCGTAGCTCACTAATAAGGTGCAAAATATCTCAGTTACAGCCGCCATAAATTAAAGGACTTCTAACACCCAGCCCTAGTTTTTTATCAGACACCTCCCCAGTGAACATCTGGCAATCAGTAAATATATCATAGTTCTTCTTGACATAGCTCAAGCCTCAGACGAGCACTTGACAGTTAAAATATACTCACACTATACACAAGAATTCACTGACTGAAAAAAAATACAACAGAAAGGAGGGGAAAAAATGAAAGTGCTAATAAAGACGGAGAAGAGGAGAAGGGCTAATAAAGTCGTTACGGTATTACACTCAGCTACTGGAAGATGTTATGCATGTATTAGTGTTGCTTGCTGTGTGAGGAAGTATGGATTTATTTTGAAGGCTGTGTTATCTTAAACGCCTACACATCTTATTTATTCCTAGAATTTCCACACTTGTACATATGTCCTATTAGCAACGTCTGTAGATTTTGTTCTAAAGTGTATTCAGTTCAATACTTTTATATACAATAACTATATAAAAGTTTAAACATATTGGTAATAGAACATAATCTACTTAATAGTCCAGCCACTATATCTAATTCTCTCTTCATTATCGTATCACAAGAGGTATTATTCCCTTAAATATAAAACAAATATGTAACTGATGAATGATATATCAATTAATTACATAATACGGTCAGTTACCAAAGCCTTTAAGGTGTAAATTGAAGTAATGAAACAAAAAGGAAAATAACAACTTTTTAGAAGAATTAAAAAATTAAAAAATTAAAAGCAAAACTTGAATTTAATCGATAAAACTAGATCAATAAATGTGTGCGACATCATGTGAAAGCTCCACTATGACAAACGTTGTGCCATGAAAGGACTCACCTCTCAAGGACTAAATACGCACTTGCTTATATTTCGAAACTCATTGATTTGCGTCTTCACATATTAATTGAGGTTTTATACTAAATTTATTGGAGACTATTTCACTTACATGATAGTGTGTTAACAAATCGGGGCAGAAGGTTAAGTTATAAAATAAGTACATTTTAAATTTATAAGGGATGCTTAGAAATTATAACTTCAAGGAGAGAAGGTGTTATGCCTGTTTCATATGTACATGCTTAGTGTATGTGACGAGTGGAACACCTATGTACAGCTCTTTAACCAATGGAAACCATGAGTAGTTTATGAGGTATGAAGTTTATTACACAGAGCAATGGAGGTCAGTGACTTGATCACCTCTCTACGTCATCAAACAAAGGTGAAATAGCTCAGATCTACTAACTCGTCTTTCTAGCATTATCTTCTCGATTCGGGAAAAAAAAAATGAATTACATAAATTATAAGATTGTATAAAACAATTACAATTTAAAAAAGAAAACATTTAATAGCACACAGAGATTCATTGTACCATATACTAATAAAACATTTTTTATATTTGATGGTACACTCAACTTGATTCGAATTAAAAAAGTTAATTTGTGAAATCTAAATAAAGAAAGAGGAGACCAATAATGTATAAGATGACCCTGACAAAGAAGTTTATCGCCAATAAAACCAGAGCTTATATGTAAGCCAGAATGCACAATGATAAACAATTCTGGGTTCAGAATTTATTTTTAGATTTTATGGCCCCAATTATCATGATTTCTAAACAAAAACTTGTCAAATGTCTGGTATTAGTCTTAACACTAGGAGTCTATCTTTGATGTAACATTTCACTCAGTTTGAGGGAGGAATATACAGATGTGAAGAGTAACTGTATACCTTACTAACTCTTCTCACAGCTTCATAGCTTTTCCAGACAAAACAACATCAACTTCTCCCCATTCTTTCACACACTTAACATTGGCTAAACTGGGAAAATCTTGAGAACTAACACTAACATGAATTACCAGGAATTATCCATCTTAAAAGATGTAAAACTACTGAGGTCTTTTTTTATTATCTTAAATCCAACAAAACAATTAATATTCTTATTATTATAATCAGAAATTGATTAAGTTCCTTTTATTTAATTTTTTAATTTTTAAAATAAAATATAATAAAGAACTTTTAACACAAATTTTATAATTATTGGAGTAAATTTTGATAAAACACTTCATTAAACGTAAGTCTATTCTTGACACTTATTGTCTTCAACAATGTAGAGACTAGATATATTAATGTGTATATATGTCCGAGAGAATAGAATTAGATAAGAACTTGAAATAGTGCCAGAGTGTCAAAAAGTCTTTATATATTGCATGGTGAACAATACTGGGTATTATATCAGACACAGAAATTTGTCAAATCATTGAACATCGTGTTAGATTGCTAACGTATGTAATCTTTAATGTTCTTTTGAGCCGAGAATTATTCTCACGGGTCAGCACTTTGTCAACAATGGAGGTTAGAAATGTTTGGGAACACAGCCATTGAGAACATTGTCCAGGAAAACTGGTAACAATCTCAGCTAAATTAGAGCCATTACCAAAGTAAAGGTGAAACAAATTGTTCTCTGGTCAGATAGAATTACAACAACAGCACAGAGACACCTACTGTCATGGTGCCTCAATGGCTGCCCAAAGAATAACTGTTGACACTGCAGAGGCTTCTTGACCATTCAGCAAACAATAGGGAATCACCTGGAGTACAACCAGCTGACCAGAACCGATGGGCTTTAAGTGACACTGACCGCTGCTCCTTTTAAGCACACTTGACCAGTAGAAAAGCTTTACATGGGCATAATAGTGATCATTTTAACCGGACACTAACCCTATAATTTGAGAGTAAAAGGTTTCTGTTGAGAAGACACTTGTGTGTAAATTAAGGGGGAAATCAGATCTGAAGAACCCCATACAACAAGTTGTTGTTGTAACACCCAGCAGGTGGCAATTCCATAATGACTGACGCTTCCAAATGAATTAAGGGAAATTAAATGAAAAAATTACCCTTTTCCTATATGAATGCTCTTTGCTTGAGGCTATTTTTAACTGAAATTGCCTCACGCATCTAAACAGTGGTGGAAGCGGAAATTGAATGTTACAACAACACCAAGCCCATCAAAATGCTTTACATGATCAACCTTTTGAAAAAATCTAATTTTGTTTGATACGGAAGGATTAATTTCAACAAAAAAGGACCATCTGCTATCAAATTATAACGAGCTTTGCTACAAACATTACATTTGCAATTAATTTTTGACAGGTTTGTGACAAACTGCAAAAACATCCATGTTACACTTATTTATAAACCCAATGAATGCTATAACATGAAGAATTTTTAAATTTCATATGAAGTAATAAAAAAGGGAACAAATAACAAATGAACTGAAAATGTTTTTTCACAAACAGACCTACATTTTTACAAATTTGTGAAAAGCTCCTTTTTAAGTCTGTAAAAGATATTGTTCATGTTTTGAGAGCCTTCTAAAAAAGGAATGATCAGAAGAGTGAGCTTAATCCAGTATGTAAATATTCAGGAAAGATTTTATGTCAATAAAAGCTACACACATGCTTTTATGTTAGAGGACAATTCAACAATTACCAGAAAGAAGTTTTAAGGTGTCATACAAACATCCCTATACCAGTAGAGGTGAGTTGAATTTAAAAGAAAGGGTCAAGTTTGATACACTACATAGCCGTCGATAGCCGATTATTACCAGGTGGAGAACTAATTCAGGTCATTTTGTTCACCTCTCAAATAAATACGGAGAATTTCACTTGCAAATAGTAAAACCTGATGCTGAATAAGTTTGTGGTATCTGAGGAGATTTTGAGGGAAACATTTGTAAACAGCGGGGTGTTGTTGAATCTTATTCACCTGGAAGGGCTTTAAGACCATATTCACAACTCAGAAGAAATAAATAAAATATGTTTTAAAATTCTAAATATTTCTGTTTTTTTAAATAATCATAAATAGTTTTAAAAGGAGGGTATAGGATATAATAATGGGTTTTACTGGGATACTAATATTTTTTTTAAAAAGCAAATGTCAAATCTAGTTGCAATCGAAAACCACATAATTATTAACATTTTTCAATAGAACCTTACCTGTAGCAATTAATTAGAAATGATAATAATATAATTCATTTAAATATTACTTTATGTTTATAATTAATGTCTTGTAATAATTTTAATGCATTTGACATTTTAGATAGACTAGCCCCTAAAAAGGCCCCATGGGAGCGTCTTGTTAGTGTCACTAACCAGACCCTCTAGTTCACAAAAAGAAGCTTGTCTGCTACTTTTGTCAGTTTTAAACTACTTCGTTAGGAGTCTGGTCACTCGTGGGTGTAATCCACACCAGCATAGTGTTCGTGGTTTGACAGGTAACACCATGAACTTTAAAACCCCACCTACATGTACCTACTGTTCTTACCTTGTATAATACAGCACAGACTGACCACAAGTGGTAGCAAATAAAACAATATAGTTCACATATATTTTTGTCGTAGAGAAAAATTTGCTTGCTTCCATCGGAATATGAGCTAAGGTAAACGGCTATCAGGACCAATGCTCTAACAAACTGAGCTTCAAAGGCCCACAGCAGAATGACCAAGAATATGTTGAGAACATAAATTGAAATGAAAAAGAAAAAAAAAAAACAGATTCTATTTACAAAAATATTAAAACGAAGAATCTGGCCGGACTTCTTAAAATTAGCAAAGGAGAAAATTATAAATCTATAACACTATGGCAGATTTATTTTTTTTTTTTTTTACTGAAAAAAGAAACGAACACATTTTACTTTCTACTAACTGATTTAATGTATGCTTTGGTGAACAGTCTGTTATACTGTGGACATATGCTGGAGTCTGATAAACAGGTATCGTGTTGTCACTGGACTACTTGTAGGTACAGTATATTTGGCATTTCTGTCATTCCAGAAGTGTTTATATCCAATTCATTTTAATCACAGTTGACAAGGCTCAAGTCCAATAAAATAAAACCACCCAAAAGAGATGAAATGAGAGTAAAGTGCTGATTCAATAAGAGTAAATATTTATATCCAGATTATAGGCCATAAAACTTCACCTTGTCTTACCCCAAGTAGATTATGTCATGCTATGTCAACAACATATACAGCAAAATCAAAGTCTTTCAAGATAAGAAAAAATAGAAATCTCCAGATATAAATGTTCTAAGAAATCTTTTTAAAGCAGATTACTTTGATGATTATTGATTCCTTTAATAATGATTTGTATATCTAATCACTTTTGCTTCACCATTTCACACATACATGTACATTCATTTTAAAACACATATCTAAAGTATTAAATGTATGTTAGCAGGTTTGGCAATCTTTTAAACTAATTATATCTTAAAAATTGTCTAACACATGTGTTCTGTGAAGGACAAGACAACCCAAAAACAAAATAAACAAAAAACTAAATAATTAATTAATACCAAAAGAGTGGGTGCAAAAAAGTGTTTATTGAATCTTGTTTGGGTGGTTTGGAAGACGTTGAAGAAAAAAATCAGCCAATTCCAGAAACATTTTGTGGTCTTGAACTAACACTTACCCCTTTGTTAAATAAGAAGTGACTCAGTACACAGGTATATTATTGTCAACATTTCATCCCTAAATTTGGAAACAGGAAAGTTTATTTTATTTACAGGTATCTGTACCGTATCTCTTAATAAGGAAATAGGACCAAGAAGTTTAATAAACATACATGTAGCTCTTTTTCTGTGTGTGTGTGGGGGCGGGGAGGGGGGGAGCTTTGAGACACACTATAAAAATTATTACATTACAAGTTTTATAACTGACAATACAACTAAACTGATCTATAAATGCAAAAAACAAAACTCCCAATCTCATCATAATTTATTAATAGTTTAAATTTTATATTTTGTTTATAATTACTTTAGCATTTACACCTGTAAATGAAAACTGACAGGTACATGTAGGTAATATATCTATATGTGACACACCTTGTCTACTTCCCAGGTAATCAAAATCTCCAGATTGCACGGCACTTCAAAAATTCACTTTTACAAACAAAAAACCAGACAACTTCAGCCATTCAAACAAAGTATATGTCAATGGGGGCATAAAAATATAAATCAGATTTCTGTTCAGGAAATTCCTGTTATTTCATTCATCGAGCACTTTGTAAATACATACAGTGAATAGGCCAGTGATATATGTTCAACGCTAATCGGATTTGTTGGAGTTTTTCTCCTTGAAAGTTCTTAAAGCTGGACAAATGAAATAAGAGTGTAAAAAGTTCTGCTTTATCTACAGATTCAGACATATTTACCTAGTCATTTAATCCAGTGAAAGTAATAAATCAAACCAGATATCTGAGAAATTGATTGACACAAGGTTAATAAAGCCATAAAGAACACCATAAAACAGCAATATTCTCCTATTTTATTGGAAATTGAGTGAAAACATTTTGTAAAAATTCTTAATAATATATTTATGGTTTAGGCTAGCTAGTTGTTTAAAGGATAGTGTTACAGCTGTTTATCTGTATTGTATTCCACTTGTGCTAACCCATATGATATGTATATATTATGATGCTGATAGGCTAGAATATGAAATTTAACCCATTTATACGAGATCCACATGAATGAAATGACCTTTAAGTTGACTACTCACAATATAAGCTTACACTTTATATTTAATTAACTGAATAAATTGATTTTGTGAAGTCTATTAAAGAAGAAAGCATGATGTATGTATGTATGTATGCTGATTTTACTACTCTGACTCATTTTGAACTGTAAAAGATTTTAATTAGGCCGAAACTTTCTTAATTATATAGATGTAGGAGTAAGTGATAAGGTACTATTACGTAATTTGAACCGGAATTTAGGATGCATCAACGGAGATAAAATCAGCTTGGTTCAATAATGGTTTGAAGTTTAACTGGATTATCTCCGCATATCCCCTGTTTCATTACACCTGGTGTCTAGATTGTACTCAGGTGAGTGGTAATCCTGTGTGTTAATCAGACAATATAACACAGATTCTTATCAACACTGCCAGAGGGGACAACCTTAAACAGACTCACTGCTCAAGCTAGAACAACATCTGCTCATCGGTCAGTACTCAACGTCACGGCTAGTCTTTTGTAAGACATCACTGTCACAAACTTAATGAGCAAATACCGCACTAACGAACCAGGTAAAATTTCAAAACACCTGTGGCACAGTGTCATAAAGTCACCTTATAGTACAAAAAACTTAGGTATCATGTTGCAAGTACATATGCTGCAACATCTGCTCCATCAACCATCAGTACTAATTTAAAAATAAACATATATGCTAGAAAATAGTCACTTTATTCCTTTGTTCAATTTCATAAAGCATACTTTTTTTTAATAAAAACACACATTTAATATTAAGCATGTATTCGTTACATTATTTCAGATAGAGAGGTAAGTATTATTTCGTGATACTTTGCTCAATTTTGTGTTAAAGGAAACACTGAAATTCGATCCCTAAGGTCCAGGCATCTGGATACAATTTCTTTTAACATTTATAGGTTAATAAAATACTGATAATGAGTGAGCTAACATACATGTATGTTATCATATAACTTTCATTTCATTCAATTTAACAAGTATATTTTCTAAAAGACACAGGTACAGTGATACAGGTAAGCTTTAATACAGGTGTATATCTCTCTCCAGTTGGCTGCTTGTCATACATACATTGTCATTCATACATACATGTAGTATAATAGCATACACACTATGTTCTTCATTAATATACTACTTTAATAAAATGTTCACACTTATAAACATGAATTATGGTTGACATTCTTCCTTTAAAAACCAGCTGACTGAGTTCTTGTCAAGCATGATGAATCTTCCCTCATCCGTTATAAGTCCCTCATACTGTCACTACTGGGCCTCTTTTCTCAACACCTCAAAGTGTTACAGGGGGGTTAGGTAATATATCACGAGGAATAAACACCAGTCTAAACAATGCAGCACCCTTGATTGATCAATTGTAACGTCACAAATAGGACATGATCACATTGACTGATAACAGTGAATCTTTCCCTCTAGATTCTGTTATCAGGCAACAAAATGAAGCTACGATAACAAAATGTCATGGTCATCATGTCCTTGTCTTATCAACTGGAATTCACATTGTTCCACACTGTTGAATCTTGAATCAAAGAAGTGGCACATGTAAAATGGTTAATTGGCTCCAGAATATCTGACTTTGTCGGATTAGGATTATAGGATTATATGCCATTCTTAAGCTTACATCACTGATAGGACTGTGTGCCAGCTCCAAT
>JARDVA010141813.1:0-10945 GCA_030265315.1 Mopalia swanii | reverse complement strand
TATTTATTTATATCATTGTTATTTTGTACCCGAACACGCAGAAGACTGTTAGTATACATGCCCAGGGATTTGCTTAACATACGTTGTTTTAGTTCTTTTTTTATTTGTGGTCAGATTTTGTCTGACATTGGCCTAAGCAACCTTGGTAATTGTGTTAGCGCTTTCTGTAAACATGCATGTGTATGTTTTGTTATCCCCTCTTTTAACATGACCGCTGAAACAGACGATCAAGAATACGAATAGTTCGGGCCAATGTTCCAAATGAATATTGTCTTTATCTGCTGTTTACCATGATATTGCGGCAGAGGAGAAGCACTGTTTGTTAGGTCATAGCTGGATTTGATTGGTCTGTACATTTTTGCTATTGTATTTTGAAATCTCGCTGACCATCTATATAGGCAGTAAGCGTGGCATGGCATGATATGTAACTTGTGGAGCTCTCTGGACATGTCTCAGGAAAATGCTCTCACACATGCAGTCTGTATATTAGCCAATCATCAAGGTTTGTAAACCGACAACCAACGTTTAACCAGCCAACGTTGAATGTGGCGTAAAACAATTATCAATGAATGAATCTTAGATATATGGACATGTATGTCGGGCTAATATTACATCCAGGCAGCATACCATCCAAATTATTTTTGTAATCAGCGCAAAAACGACTACCAACACCTGATAATTTCATTGAACTTAGCATAAATCAAGTGTATACAGGATAGGAGGTCTACATAATAAGCCAGTCAACAGTGGATCAGTGGTTAAATTTGTTTAAGATTCCAATAGACGAATGAACTGAGCTAAACACCAATGGAGCAATAAATAAACGAATCATACGATAAATCGAACAACCAAATGACAAATCCATCAATCAACTAATCAATTATACACTACGATTGATCTGCGCCTGCAATTAGGTGCATGGCGGAGAACAGAATTAGTGAAAAGTTATTATCAACTAGCAAGAGTATTGTGTAATTTGGATGGCAAGCTGCAGGGAATAGTTTGAGCATTTTCTTTCAGGGTGTTTCCTTTATAGCGTTGGGCAAATCAAGAAGAACAATATTCCTAACTTCAGTTGTAACATGAATACAATTTTATTTAAGTTGTCAAATTAAGAGAACCGTAGCAGTGACAGTCATTGGACAATACTCACATGTTTTCTATGTAGTAGACTGAGCCTTACAGAAAATGGCGGTCATAATTCTATAAACAATAATAATAAACAAATCTATGGAAAATAGTTTGGTAACAGTCACAATACAGAGCGAGGTTAGCCGGTAATTTACAAAGTAACACAGACAAAGTGAAGTGAGACACTGTCGTCGATCGCGTTTAAAAAGCTGAAAACTTGAATAGGTTTGCTGTATCTTTATGATTTACCCTTTTATTGTTCTAAAATACGGTGGCAGGATATGATGGACTGTACAACACGCAGCTGTAAGGTAACTACAAGTCATTATAAAAAGTCCGTACAGTGCAGGCTTGTGTCAGAAAGCCCATCGTTTCCAGAAGTCTGACATTCATAAATCAGTTCAAACATATACGTCAGGACACCAACCGTATTCAGACATGATGATGATAGAATCAACAGGCAAAGTTCAAATTTCCAGATATGTTAATGCTTATATAACGCGCTTTATACGTGTCAATGTTTGAATCGTCATCTCAACCAAGAAAATCCATTTTTCGTTCAATCACATTCTGAAATCCAGGAGGCTTCTACACCTTGCTTTACAAATATCCGCATTTGGCCATCGAAACAAATTCGCCGATTAAGGGGCATACCATTGTCATTCCCACTTAGTTTGTTAAAATCTAACATTTCTAGCAAACCTTTGGAAACAACTAATTTAGTCACTCTGCGTATATAATGACATATCTGTTATTAAACACACGATGAAAGATCCTTCCAGTAGAAACCTCCATACATTTTGTTATTCACAATATATGGCAACTTTAAAGAATTTACCGGTGTTGCCCATATATATATATATATATATATATATATCAATCAATAAACACTTCCAAGGACGGTTAACATGATCAAATAAAAAATCTTTCTATCTCAGTAGTTACCGTTTTCAGCATTTTCACATTGTACATTTGTTAAGACTGGGTATTGTTGTGCCCTCACACAATTCAGATATTATAGATATCAAGCTAGATACTCAAACAGTTTTCATAATCAGAATTGGTTTAATCCTGTGTCAATTCAATGTGACATTAAAGAGCTGTTTCCGCACCTGTCACACACGTTTTGCCATTTTCGGTAGCCAATGTAACATACTGCGACCACTCTCTGTCCAGCGGTAATGCGCCTTTCACAAACATGCGTTTGAAAGTCTCCCTGAATTGCCTGCTCATTCCACAGTATATAAAAAAATTAAGTGGGTAGCTGAGCAATATGAAAAAGTTAGCCCACAGCATGAGTGTTTGAATCAGCACTTTGGACACAAAAGTCAAGTTGAAAGTGCTCACTATTGTAACTAATATCATAATTATTCCCAATGGAAATTCCACCACAAGGAATAGTCCCACCACTGCAACTAACATAAGAGTAGTGCAGTTCGAATCTTTAATCTTTTTCGATTCTGATTTCTTATTTTGCTTAAGAAGCTGTTTCCGTCGTTTCTGTGCTGCTCTCATAGCGTGTATTAGCAAGGCATTCAGAACAACAAGAGATATACAAGGGAGCATATGGATACACAGTATACGGAACCAATAGTATATATTAAAGTATATATCTTTTGTTAAAGATGGGATAATCCATGGCAGGTCCTGCTCAACACATGCAATAATTGTGACGTTTGGTTGAACTAATGATTGCACTGGGTAAGGCAAATGGGATGCCTCTACCATGCGACTTATTTGCGAAATAGTTGCAATGAAATATATGGCCACTGTCCCGCGAATCACATTTGGGATGGTACACCATGTTTTGGCCTGAAAAGAGTGACAGATGTAAATGTAACGTTGAACAGCCAATGCCATGGTGAGCCAGATTGATGCTGTGTGGAAAATTGTAGGTATAAAAACGCTGAGGTACTTGACAGGCCAGCACCACTCGTACGGAATATAGTCATTGTAGTTATGGAGGGTATAGAAATACACGAAGACAGGCAATGGAAAGACACCGGTGAGCATGTCTGACACGGCCATCCCTACCAACAATGCATTCGTCGGTGATCGCATATGTTTTTTAAGCAGAACAGCGCAAACCATTATGTTGTTGATTATTGTCACAAGTGTTAACAAAGGCGATAAATATCCGTTGAGAATATGAGCATGTTCCGGAGGGTGAAACCACATGTTCATATGTAGGATTCTAGGGGCACCATATCCCCCTGGTGTTGTTGAATTGGAAAACGAAGAGTTGTTTCCATCCATGATTAGTGTATGTTAACCTGATACCAAGCGGCCTTAAAACAGTAAGTCCTCAGCAGTCCATTGAATGGCCCAGGTCTTTTAATACTACAAATATTTCTCACGATAAGTTGAGTTACAGAATGTCCACCAAATATACAGAAACAATCTCTACCTTGTCCCCAAAAGTTATTTTCCTGGAGACTGTTGCAAAAACTCCTTGGGTATATTGGCTTAGTTCAAGGTGTGTGTAATCCCAATTGGACAGATGTACGTACACCTTACATTAAGCAGGTTTGTTCGCCACGTATCCTCTCCGGTTGTTATCTCATGGAAATCGCAACAAAAATCGACGTGTTAGCGATCCTTTTACTCGTTTTCAATACGTTTTGTTTTCCCACTCTCGCACTAAATAAGTCTTTTAAGCGGTTGGTGCAAACATGCGTCATTCAATACGATCTGCGTCTGTGTGGACATGGACCCATTTACACTACTTGATGTTGTGAAGTTTGTTTCCAACAACGAACAGTTCATCCAGTATGTATGACTGCTAATTCGCCCTCCGCAAGTATTCTGCTTTGCAATATAGCTTTGTGTATCTAGTTCGTCAGAACCGATATCGTCACCATGGTGCTGTATGTAACACAATTGCTTCCCAGGGACAGTATATCTGAAACAAAGAAAGGCTTTTTATTAAACTAAAAAATCAACAGATGCGACTAGGACACAGTGTGATGCGCAATACTACAACTATGTCACTCGTTTGGTTTTGTTACAATAATAAGATATAAGTGGTTCATTAGTAGTGAATATACCAGGGATTAAAGTCAGACCAGACAAACGTCAAAACCATTCGAGTCTGATAAATGTTCTTCACTTTATGCTATATTTATAACAGAATGTATTATAACCAACACCACGGTTTGTTGAATTTAAACTTAAACAGCTGTTGCAGTTTCAAAACATAGATGGTGGACAGGCATCGAACACGACGGAAATACAAGTCCGGTTTATACCCTAATGTAACCTTAGACATACCGCTTATAAAGTAGACCCCCCTTCATGTCACTTTCCCCCTCTTCGCAATTCATGTACATTTATTTTTCATCACGTTGTCACACAATCTTTGAAACAAAAAGTGGAATCTGAAGTTTTCAAAGTAAACATTATGTGATGTTGTCAGCTTTCCCCGCTCGCTTAAATTGGTGTAATAAAACAACAGAAAAATTACAGTTCTGCCTTTTGTTCGAACAGAAGCAGGAAGCAGCATAAAAACACACAGTGAACATCGTGTGAGCCCCGGGGAACTTCACATTCTTAAGAAGTTTATTTAATATGAACATTACAATAGATGTCCAACATTTGACAAAAGGTGTGAATTTTACAAATATTCCCCAGATAGATTCGAATCTCTGGACGAACAAATCACATCCTATCCTATATCATCTTTAGAAATGTCCACATTTAAATTTTAATACTACACCACAGACATGATTAAACGCATATTAGGTATGGCGGTATTTAACGCTGTGTATGGATAAGTTAAGAGATGACTTTACGCCTTGGTAACAAATAAGACGCTTTTCATTCACGTACATAAAAACTACTATTGCAAAGAAGGTAACAAATCAGACGCTTTGCATTCACGTACATAAAAACGACTATTGCAAAGAATTTTCTTTATAAATTTCTGCATTTCGGATCTAATTTATTTTACACACAATTTTGAATAAGGGTTAGACTGATTTTGCCTGATTCAATTGAATAATTGCTTTTTTTTCATGTTTCAATTTGTTTACTCTTTCGAACAAACTGACAGGTATTTATACTGTTCCTTGCAGCTTTCTTAAACATTTGTTCTGTAATAAATCATAGTTTTTAGGTGAGCTGCCCACAACCATTATCGATTTACACCGACTTGAGCGTTATAAAGCTCAATTTGGAACTAATGGCGTGGAATTCTAAATATTTATTGAAAGGTTGGTTTCAGGTCTGTTTTTTAATAGGAACTGATCAGATTTCGATATTTAAGCGAGATAGACTGTACATGTGCGAATTAAGCAATGTCAATATTCACTGAGCTTTGCTGCTGGGGAAAATATCGGCTGATCGTTAAACATCATATGCACAGGTTTGTGTAAGGCTTGAAGACATCTACAATCCCCTCTCCTCCCCCCGCCCCCTAAAAACATTCATAATGGTCAAAACTAACTGAAAATTACAACACTTTATGGCTAAATGGCTGTTAAAGTTCTTAGAAGACAATATACACACTGAGTTCAGTACGTTGATAGGTTCAACAAAATGTCAGTGGGAGTTTCAGTTGTTTAGTATGACCAGGTGATAACATAGTTCTACAGGTAGAGGAATAGTAACCAAACAATACGTGCGCGTTCTTTCAACCTTTGCAAACTGTATTTATGCCAATGGAACACTATGATCATCTAATTCATTCGAAAAGCAAAGCGCATCAAAAATACGGCCAGCTGAACGCCGTTATTAGTAAATATATCAAAGTTCAACATATGTTGAAGTAAGTCCTGTTTGACTTCAACTGCGTTGATAAACTATATTTGGATAAAAACAATTCTAAGAAACATATGAATGTATTCGAGTGTTTTCTCTTTGAAAGGTCGACATTTTATATTGCTTAGTGTTGTTTTCTATCGTTTTTCCATAACCAGCACCTACAATTCGTTTTGGAGATTTACCTTAAAATACCAATATGATCGGTCCATGTGAAAAGCGCTTTGGAGACGAGCGTATGCAGTGGTCACAACTACTGGTAGCTGATCGGCTTACGTGCGGATAAACTACCAGAAAAGCAAAGGGTTTTAGAGATAATACCCACAAGCCTGAGGGTAGACTGTCAGACTCATGAATGGATAACAATCAAGCTGTCAGGGATTTGCTTTGAGTGTTAATCTCAACGGTCTCAAATATACTGATTTACTAGGTACCTTTTTCTTGAAATAACAATCAACGAGGAACACATTCTAAGCCGTAGATACGGAGAAAATGACAGGCGACTGATAGAATAAAAACGCCGCGTTGAATGGACAATTGTCATCTCTGTAACTTTACGCTAGAGCTATACAGAATGTAGGAGCACCCGGAAGTGGATTGAATTACGTGAAAATCTCACAGGACATATCCAGGCTACATTGTTCTGATGTAGTCACAGTTTAAGTGAACTACATGTTAATGAACGTGTCTTCTTGATTTGACACTTAATGTGGTGTAGAGTCAACGATTAAACCGTTAACAGATTTAATGAGTTTGTATTTATAGTCAAGTTGCAGTAAAACAAATTGAAAGTTGTAAAGAGCTAAAGATTAAACGGTTACTAGCTTGAGTTTGTACTTATATTTAAATTAATTAAACAAACGGTAAGTACTACTTGTTTCATCTGTAAATACGTATAAGCTACAACATACTATGGACTACAAAGCGCAACAAGTCAACAGTTTGCGATGTCATCAGGGGTAAGGGTTCTTCAGTCATAGCAACGCATTGTAAATACTGTCCAGTCGCATCTAACTGCTGCAGTCTACCGCAGATGACAGTCTTCCCGAGTTCTGTCAAACCTAAGAAATTCCAAAGATATAAACTTATCTACTGACTTGAGGCAACATGGCAATAGATGATTAACTTGGTGTAGTCCTCTTCTTGTTATTATAACATGTGTATCCCTCGGTCTTTCGACTTTTCCTCCTTTGACGCAACTGGAAAGTAGGCGGCGGACCGCTATGCGCCTCCTTATCTCGCCTTCTGTTTGGCGAGATCGTTACACTGAATGCCATCTCAGCAGCTAGGCAAAACGATCTTTGGACACTCAAACGAGACTTATTAGTGTTACAATTAATGCCTTTTGAGCAGCTAGGCAAAACGATCTTTGGACACTCAAACGAGGTTTATTAAAGTTACACTGAATGCCATTTGAGCAGCAAGGCAACACGACCTATGGACACTCTGAAAGCGAAACTAATTAACGTTACAATTAATGCCATTTGACCAGTTAGGCAAAACGATCCTTGGACACTCAAGTGAGACTTATTAACGTTACAGTGAATGCCATTTGAGCAGCTAGGCAGAAAGATCTTTGGACACTCAAGCGAGATTTATTACCGTTACAATTAATGTCATTTGAGCAGCTACGCGAAACGATCTTTGTACAATCGAGCGAGATTTTGATGCTTTACGTGATTTTTTGTTTGAGTATCACCAGATTGTATATGACTTTCGATACATACCCACATTGTTTATTTTATCCTTAGTTTAACAAATACATACAAGAAAAGGCCGTGGTGCTATTGGGGAGGTAGACAACAGGAACAAACACTATCATTGTATTATCATTCCACTATATTCGCTGCAGCAATAAGCAAACATTGCACGGGAACTGGTTTACCAGCTCAAACACAAAAACCTGAACAAAAAGTAATCTTTACCCAACTCACATCAATATCACACTCCTCCGAAAGCCGGCTCGACGATGACTGTACAAACCCAAGCATAGGTAGGAAATACGTGAACAATAAACTCAGCGATGCCATTTAACTCGAGCCACTCTGATATTTGTTAACAGTGATTATTCTGTTGCGCTAACGTCCAGTGCTTAAAAGTTACGATACAACCAGTCATTACAGCAGAGTATGGTACCATTACAGGCGAAACCAGCGCCCGCGTTACACTACCCAATTATGTAGCAGAATTACGTCCCGGTGTCAAACTTTAAGATGTAATCTGGCTAGCCATAATTGTCAATCGCTCTGGTAGACATACAGACAATTGCAAATCTGGATTTACTGAAGTAAAATAATAAACAAACGATCTGTGGACATTGCATTTACACCCTGGAACACCTTCAGTATATCAAATGGTAAATTTTGATTTCGTACGAGTTATCATTTGACTGATGTTTCAAGACACAGACTTACAATATGTGACTTGTTGTGGGAAGTATTGCAAACAATCCAATTAAAAGCGCGAATTTGCTGTTTCCAGGCAGATTTATAACATATTCGTGGTAAAACAGTGATGGCTTCCTGAGAAAAGACGTAACAAATGGGATTTCCTTATCCTCATTCAGGTGAATAAGAGGTATCAGTCCTCAGTAGAGAGGCCATAGTCACTCAACTCTAATGTGTACATTTGTCAAACAAATGTGAAATCTAGAAATGAGACCGTATCATGGTCACTATCATATGAACAGCGCAATAATATGGGATCATTTTACGAATTGACAAGTGCTACAGCTGTGGTCTTATCTCCAAACACAGGTTTGTGCTTGATAAACTAAATTGTGCCTTTAACTATATATATATAGATATATATATATATAAATATATGTATAGATCGTAACTGCATCGCATGTGGACCAATTGAATAACGCCCGGGAAAGATCAATACACGATAAAGAATATTCTTCGTCTCTGATTTTGCTGGCCTGTGATGTTTTACGCTGAAAGAAACACCATACGGTCTATGTCCTCAAGACTATAATCACAAACGTTGCCACACTCAATTGAAGGACAACAGTTTATCCTACTATTTTCGTTCCAAAGATAACTCATACCGGCACCTGGATGCCTACAAATTAAAACCCTATCAATGATCTTCTGTTTTTGATGTACAAATATTAGGTATGAATGTGTGTATATTGAACATACGAACAGCACAAGTTGTCAAGGGACAGCTGTTTTGCCAAAATGTATACCAGATTTGTTTTGGATAAACGTATGTACTGTCCTCTACATTAAAATTTGAATTAATTAAATAAAATATTATGTGAATTATAAATATCGTATAAAATAATGAACATAACATAACTTATATTAAAAATTGTTTGTCAACTAAGCTCTATTATGATGGAATATTGTATTTAAAACAATGCAATTGTGAACTGTAGATTAAATACACATGCATCCAAAATAAATATGTAAATTTGTCTCATTAAGAAAATGGGGTTACTGATTTGTATATAGCCACGTTAACTTAAATTGATATAATAAACATTGTAGATCGGTTTTGACCTTTGGTATACGGGTACATCCTCTGGCGATGCGTGTACCACATGTTCTACTGGTAAATGTTAAAGTAACTGTATAATAAGATGGTATCACATCAACCAGTCCTACGCTGCCATCTGTTCCTACCATATTAAAATATTCCTTGTCAATTTGCCACCGCCCTTAACCTTGCCTGCTGAAGGTTTTGGTCTGAACATGACATGGCTGATTCTTGGGTGGTAATATCTGCCAATGATTAGTTAGTTAGACCGTTACTGTTCTTAACTCGTGTACTGCTCCACCAGTTCCACGGCATGCATATCAATGAAGGACCCTTTAGATGAATACATGGTAATACATACGTTAAGTTTAAGAGCGGGTATTAAAGATAGCCGACTCATCCGCCAACCACCCGTCAAACGACCAGCTTCTGGTCATCAAGAATGATATATGTGCCAAATGTAGAACATACGCAGGTTTCCCCGTAAATCTTTTATAAAATTAGCTCCATTAGCAGTCAGTCTTAGCTCGTGACTTGGCGTCGAAAAGATCATAAATTGGTCGTAAATTTTAACTATAATGTAATAACTGTTCCTGGCACCTTCAGACCTGGGATGCGCACTGAAGACAATCGTAACTAACCAGACAACCTCTGGTACATGTCACCATCCGCCACACTATAAGATATTAATCATTTACACTTTCGCCGGATACGAATTTGCCAACGATGTGAAAAAAGGGTACATGTCGTTCCTTCAAGGAGTGCTGGGAACACTTTCAGAAACTGTCGTACACTGTTAGAAAAATATGGCTCCATGGACCCATTAACGGTTCTTAAGTGATGGCTCTGGTGGAACCCTTTCTGATACTGTGTGCAACCCTCACAGCAACTGTTCGAAGTATTTCTCACTTTTTTCTTATATCAAAGAACCGTTTTTGTCGTAGTGGTGCTATAAATAACCCTTCTCTTTTCAAAGAACCCTCAAGCAATCATTATTTCTAAGAGAGTTCGACATTAAAATTCCACGCGATATTTAACGTACACCGTTTCATATGACGAGATTTTATCCTACGACATTTTGTGAAAGTGGCCTCTGGTCTTTGAAAAGGCATTCCACTGCATTGTAAAGCATACTAAAAAGTGGTTTCAATATATAATGGGTGCAGCACTTCCCATGCAATGTGCATCCTAATACGTTCAAACATAGAAACTAATGAACAAATATTGGGCTTAGCCAACCTCTTCACTCATTTCATAGGTACTCACTGCCAGCTTACTTCGCCATTCAATTGTGTTGCCTAATTTACAAACCACACAGCTCAATGTATGGGAACTGAAAGAATTTTAATAGACACTTGAAAGGTAAAAGGCCAAGTCGGAGTTCATTGTAGTTTAATACATAAGTTCTTACGACTCCAGAGTCTGATGATTAAATTGAGATTTACTCACGTCGAAGGATAAACCTGTCACTGAATGCTTTGCTAAATAAATTTGAACAGACATATCTGTTTATCTAATATAGTTTTTAATGCAGCAAACCGGATGCAACCAAATGAACATAATCCTTATT
>JARDVA010141702.1:0-10946 GCA_030265315.1 Mopalia swanii | reverse complement strand
CAAGTGTATGTTTGCCTCCCCTTTAAACAAGGATGGAAATGTAACCTATTCGTGTTATATTTTGCGTCCTGAGATAACCAGTTGTACAATATCTTATTGTTGGTTATTGACCTATACATTAAATTTTCAGACGTTTTACGATTTGTGGACCTTCATTTGTTAAAAAAGACCAATGACACCTCGCGCTACGAAACACAGGAGAACGCATCTACTCATTTTTTAAAGATGGGTGAAAATTTGCCCATCTTAAATTTGAGCTTGCTCCTCGTCGCCAGTAATACCGCTATAGCAATACCATGGACAACCAAAAATATACCCAACCGGATGGCAACCATATGTCGCGATAACGAGGCATTCTGTTTTAAAATTAAAATCCTACTTGTATTTACATGTATGCTAAATGTTTTGCGTAGTATACTTAAGAATATTTCACTCATTACGGTCGCGGCGCCTTGCATAACGGCAGAAGGTTTATTTTGCGGACGTGTTAACTGACTCGACCGGGGATATAAACCTTTCGACAAGCCAAGCATAATCCTGTGCCAAATATATAAGGTTATATATAAATATCTGGAAACTGACGAGTAATGATCTTTATAGAGACCATATAGTCTGGCTCTCGTCTTTGACGCAGAAAATTATAAGGCATCAAAGTTGGATTTCGGCCCAAGTTTCTCTCAGATTAAACAAGTTATTTGTCAGGGCTTACCGCCAGAAACCTCTGCCATAGCTGTACACAAAGTTGACCCAGATCCGGGCTATTTCTGGCTTCGTTTACTTCAGCGGTCGAGGCACTCTGTATAAGCAAAAATCAATGCTCAGCCGTTGGCTCGCTTGAAAAACAGTTTTCCGCTAGAAGAATTTGGGTCAACCTGCCCTGTTTAGCAAGGGTGTTGCTCAACATTACTGACAGTCAGGTGGCCGACAATTAAACACACTCTTTTATGAGTGTCAAGAGAAATAATAATAATATTACAAAACCGATACGGTTTTATATATTTTAGACAAACATGTTCGTTATTTCGCTGTAGAAAACAAACGAACGTTTCTTGCAAAGCTGTCAGCCATATGGTACTGCGCGAGACAATACATTTTAATATTAAAATCATACCACATGCCTTATCTCTATAAAACACAAGCACTGCTTTATTATTTGATTTGGGCCTTAGTATATATTTTGTATTTGCCATTATTTAACACCACACCCCGTTGCAGTAATTTGTACAATGGTCAACCTAATATTGCTATATACGCTATTGACGATACCTTCAGTCTAGAAATATACGAACGATGCCATGATTCTACACTTTATCCAATATATAATAGTTGTATGGCCTAACTTTGATTCAAACCATTCCTACTTCTGACTTCAAACACTTGTGGGTTAGTTCGACCCATAAAAGGACCACTTGACGTCCATTTGCACGTCAAAATCGATAATTTATCAGCAGTTTACCTTGCTAATTTTTGATCGATTTAAACGGTCTTCCCCATTTGAGAACGAGATATGGCGGGACATGCCTGGGTCTCTCCCAGTTGGGATTCATCCATCGGTTTTCAATTTATTTGTTATTCAGAGACGTTTATAAACGTTTCGTACGACTGAACGTCGTATCTGTAATGACGTATTTGCATCTAAACCTAATACATACTGTGTAATTGGTGATTTCGTTAACACTCGGAATTAGCCTATACGGTTGCCCTGATGAGGTTAATTTGAGGGGGGGGGGGATATAACGCATGTGCTATTTAACAAGGGGACAAATAGCTTTACATTACCTTCAATGTCGTGAAAAGATAATTCTAAACAACCGTGCATCTGGATAAATTTTTGGAAAAATACTATTTTGTACGTGACCGGCACGCAACTGGGGTTTAACATCGTCCGTAAGGTTATTTCACAGATATGACGGCGTGCCAGCCCAATGTGTCAAAGAAATCACCCTCGGTGTCACTGGTAATAAGCAAAGACAAGACAGGACAATCACACGATGCCATATAAAGACATCACAGCAGGTTGCCTTCGCGTTGCCCCTTAATTCCGGGAGAACCCGGGCAACAGGGTGCTTCCTTCAACCGAAATAGCAATCTATTGATATCTTATAAAGCGAATAATCTTGAAATAACTTTTCAAATATAGACATAATAGGTCTTCTATACCTGTACATGTAGAGAACGATATTGAATTCATTGATCCATTTAAATAGGTCAGATTTATACATGCAATTGAAATGCACTTTTGCTGCCATAAATATACTATTTTTCAATAACCATTGCAGAGCTCAGAGAGCAGACAAAGGCCTGTTTTATTTATACAGGCTATACTATAGACACATGCTTTGAGTGGCATACAACCCACATACTCAAGGTTATTGCACTTATTGAAGCACGAACGCCGCAAGTCGAGGGAATCATCTAGAAAGTTAGCCTATAGAGATCGAAACAAATGGCATTATATTTTGGTTCGTGCCTATATAATATATAGCTAAGAAAAGTCATTCGGGGTATGACTGGTTTAACATCCATTTTAACATGCGTGAATACCAAACATAATTATGGAAAAAAGGACAAAATGAAACCTTTTTTTGGTCATTTTTAGAAAGAATACTTTATTAATCAACATCTATGCGAGACAGATGAAATGGATACAGTATGGTATTAATAAAAATAGAACAAAAATAATCCCACCAGTGTGTACTTGTGCGCTTCTTAGCATTAACTGGTTTCCGCTTCCGGTTTCACTTTCAGTCATCACTGTGACCTTTGTTACAAAACAACAAGATATGACACAACACATTTTAAACATAAATTGCACATTGTCCGACGTATTTTCCAACCCTGGAAAATATACCTGAAACAGACACACCATTTTACAACGAGGGAAAAAAAACCGAAAAAAAAAAACCAAACAGACAACAAAAACAGCCTTCAGACATATTTGGCTTTCGTGATAAAATATAAAATGAATGGCACAAGCTTGTCCGACTTCCTATGTTTTAACAGCAGAAAATCAATGACTAAAAATTAGTTGCACACATATTTTGCCTTAGTGATGGAATTAAGGATCCATTACCTTCAAAATCAGTTATTGTTAAACATACATTGTTGACAAAATGTCCAAACAGATATCAAATTTACTCATCAAAATTTATTCTCCGATTTCCAACAGTATTTTATGCGTCGGACCTGCAAAAATACTGTTTGTCTATAACCTGTTTGAATATCACGACGATATAGTTGGCTGCTAGCAGAAACGAAAGGACAAATTGTTTAAAAACTACGTATCTCAAAATTTGGCATACATTTGCTGATTTAATGAATTTAATAACCAACTTAGAAGTATAACATATGTATTCGACAATAAACGACAATATTTATTACATTTTCAAAAAAGGTGCAGTTGCATCAGCAGCATAATCCAAAATGAATAATTTATTTACATACTGACCAAACTTTTCGAAAGCACTTCTTTTACGACAACAAACCAGTCATCCGGTGCCACAAAGCGACCTTAGCTTAAGCTGATTTAAGTTCCCATGACAACCAACATGGCGGATGGTAACCGTTGAAATATCAACTTTGGTCATAAGATAACTTTGTGGGGCACCATGCTTGACTATTTAAATGTTAGCACTGTTAAACCTTGTTCAGAAAGGTCTCTGACCTTTTTCTGTCTGAATAGCACTTTTCTTACACAATTAGCTGCTCTTAAAATCGAAAATTAACACATATGCTTCAAACAATCGGCAAACAATTTCGAAATTGAATACAGACACTCTTAAGGGTGCGTGGACTCAAATTCAACCTCAAAACAAACTTAGAATATAAGTGTGATAAGTTTATAGTATGCCATGATAAATTTCTATTCGGTATATTGAATTCAGTCAAAGGCGAAAGGCGAAATGTTCGATCTGCGACTGGTTTCACAACCGGCAACAACGTCAAATGACACAAACAGCATGAGGATAAAATCGCTCACTTTCCATGTTCAGTTAATTTCCGGGTAAGAATATTGTTTTTCAATTCCAATACAAATATTTACTTAAGGAAAAGGCTTATAAGCACTTTGCCCAACTTGGAAGGCGATATGTAGCCAGGAAGATTATGAGTGGCATGTATGCAGGCTAAACAAACTCATTCCACTCGACGATTGTCGTGATTTTGTATAAATATTTTGTACTCAATAAAAGTGTCATTTTACTCATGACGTTCGCAAGTCTCCATGTCAGGTAATCCACGGTTCATTTAAGAAACCCTAATTGGATTTGTTTGATTGGGGATTTAGACCATATTAAAGGTTATTTCACTCTTATGGCGTCGTGCCATGGGTAAATAAGACCACCCACGACATCACTAACAAAAAACAATGGCAAGACTGCAAAATCACAAGTTAGAAGCAATTGAATACAAACACATCAGACAGGCTTTGTGTTAGGGCCTCGTGCTGAGGATTTTCGTTTTGTGTACTCATGGTTCTTTCACTTTTACGACATTCGAGGATGTTCAAGAGTGGATGACATTCATTTAGTCATAATCCGTTCGCTTTAATATGGCTTTGAGAAACTTGACCTCAATCTAGATCTAACCGCATTATTTTATTTATAGGCCTATTCACACATATCAGTTAGTTGACAAGATGCAAAAGTACCACGTGTCCTATTGATAATATTTAGCATATACAATTAAAGTGATTAATTGATCCCAAATTTCAGATGGAATTTTAAGACAAATAAATGGCACAGATACGGAAAAATATCTTAATGTAAGCACAAATCGTACTAATACAACAACAACTGGTTATGGAAATTATTAATGCTTAACAAAATAAATAGTTCAGTTGTCCAAAAAGCGCCTCAAACTCGATCCACATATTTAGCACAAAGTAAAATTTATCATTAATCATAAAGTAACTGGTCAACTAAATAATTACAAAAAAAAAAAACCTGGAATCATTTGAAAGAAAATTAAATCACGTTGCACCATTTTAAGCAAACAAAAATAATTTAGAAACAAAAAGCTGCTTAACCGTATGTCCACTGGACAATGAAGTTTAGCTTGTTGCATTCATCAAGTATTAATTGGGTGTTATACACGTAGTGCCAGTCAATAAGTTTAAATGGGATGACGTCTATAAGGGGTCATATTGACCCAATACATTCAACGTTAACTGATGTAGGTCAGCCATATCCTAGCAAAACTTGTTAGTCACCAAAAAAAAAAAAATTAATTACAACGTGAAAATTAACTTGTATTAACTTGGAATTTAAATGCCTTTATAAAAGGCTATACAAACCTCCGATATTTTGCTACTTTGTGAAGCACATCGGGCCCGAAAAACAGTACGAAAAAATGTTTATAAGAGTTGGCTTCACAGGTGTCGTCAAATCTGTAAACAGTTATGCACAAGTTGTGCAAGAATGTTTGTGTTTTACCAGCCATACAATGTCATTCCAGTGCAGATGTTGACAATATTCGCTCTGACATCCAGTATATATACCATATGTGCATGGGGATACTCCGTAATACAAAAATTAAAATGGTCTATAGGTAGTTAAAGCAAGTGAATATTATCATTACATATGATATATAGAGTATATGGTTTGGCTAGAGACACTTTACTTCCATATAGACTGCTTCACGTTGAAGGTTTCAGACAATGGTCGGATAAAATGGGTGTCCTTACGCCTACAATAAGGACATTCTATACACCGACTGTATTCACTGTAGAAAGGTAATCCAGATTTGACGTCAACCACGGCCCGACGACACGTTTTACACGTCAGACGTTTTTGACAACATGGCATTGCCGCAAAAATGTCGTAAGAGTACATAGTTCCCAATAATAGAGCACTTCCATCCCATTTGGATTTACAAGCGTAACATCTAACGTCGGTTGCGCCTTCTAGACAACTGACGCACACAGCGTTGATGTACTGCAGACGTCCGTCAGCCAGTACTTGCACGACGCCATCAGAGTACGGCTGAGGCGACAGGAAAAACGTACCGTCAATAAGAGGGTAGCGTTCAAATACAGGTAACTCCACCTTGCACAAAACACACTCAATCGTCGTCACTTTGTAAGAACTGAGATTTGACAGCACAAAACAACGTGTATCGTCATTTCCGTGGGGCCCCTCGTCCTCCATCTTGATGTGGTACGGGTTCTGTTTATGACGTGGAAGGTTACTGAAGGCCGAGAAGTCGCTGCGGTGTTTGAAAATGCTGCCATTCATCATCGATCCATTATCCCCACAAAAAAATTCGAACTGCAAGCCTTTCTTGAAGAAAGATCCTCCGACCCCTGGTGTGGGGGACATCGGGGTGGGGGAACCAGACCCCGCGGAGTTAGCAGGGCTACTACCTGTGCTGGAGAAACTACTGGCTCGATTTCTAATCTCAGACTTGTGAATTATCAATGGATTACCGTTTCCATGATAGTTGTTTAAATTCACATTATTATTGTTTGTAAAGTTCGAGTTATTCAAGTTGTTTGAAGTGGGCGGGGTTGAAGCAGTATGACCCACGTGGCTGTGGTTTAGGGACCCCTTGTTTGAGGTTAGAACGGCTACCGGCTTGTCGTTCTTCTTCTTGTTTTTTTTCTTGTTTCTATTTGCGTTATCCACGGGTTTTGGCTTTGGGAAATAGTCTAGGTCTTTCCGTAAATGTCCCCGTCCACACTTGCAATCGCAGGCCTTGAACGCCAAGTCGTAGCCCTTTTTGGTCCATAGGTTTTGCAGTCTCTGTTTTTCGCTCCAGCTCCTGGCTCGACCACATGAGCGTAGGTAAGCTAACACAGAGTCCTGCCAAGTTTCAAAACAAAACTTATGCATCCATCTTCCCATAGTGCACTGTTCGTTGTTACAGAAAACTTTAACAGCATCTACTGGATCGGACTCGTCTATCATTTCATCGGGAGTATCGCACAATGACGGCATACAGCACTTGGTCATCGCTGGTTCATGGGGGTTTGGTCGCCTGTACACAGGCGCCTCTCGCTCGCCGTTTGCCGGCTCGTTATCAGCATTATTATTGTTGTCGTGCACATCTTCCCGTGTGGCCCTTGGTCCTCGATGATGTTTGTGGTTCGGCATGTTTACTCACCCTCTCTGCTGGATGACAATTAATAAAACTTGTTTCCGCTAACTTCTCATTGAAGACAATTTAGTAAAGCATTTGTCTCCAACGTACTTTAGCTCTGCTCTCTGTCTACGCCTTCTAACTGACTGCCGGCCGGCTCGAAGTAACACAGCCCTAGTTTGTTGTTCTAGAAAAAGAGGCGGGGCGAAATACGCCAGTCAGTGTACCGAGCTATTTCATTGGCTGGGATATATAAACACTGCCAAAAGCGCCGCCTATTCAGCTCACCCATTGGTTAAAGCTGACCTTGCTCTCATTCATGCTATCGAGTATGTTGGTTAGCTTGAGATGAATATGTTAATTCTCGGAGTTGTTTACGTCGTTTGTGAACCAAAAGTAGGTCAGGTCATCCTGCTTGATAGCCAGCCTAGATTTAGAATGGCTGGCGTGTTTTAGAACAGGGACTCGCTCGCTACAGCCAAGAATCTTTCGGCCTGCCGTGTCTTCAAGTGATGTGATCCGATGGCGTGCTAGTTTGCCTGGCTAAGACCGAAGCATCCCAAGATAAAATAAGCTTGCAAATGACCCACTTTTAAATCAAAATGAAAGCTGAGTGAGCTGTTTTTTGGGGTTTGTATATCTACTTGATGCCTTCGTGTGGTGAAATGTCAAAGCTAAACAAGCTATGACTGAACATCTGCTGTGTTTCGCTTTCATTTTGTCCCCAGCAATTTAACTCTCTATATTTTAACATAAGAAATGTTATCTGTAAGAAAAAAAAAAAAAAAAAAAAAAAAAAATCCCAGCAGTATAATAAATCATAATGATTATATAAAACTTATGCACAGCTAGGATTCTCGACTCATGTGGGCTTGTAAATCAATGCCCGAGTCAACAATATAGTATTGCGTAAAAATGCTTATCTGGGAAAATATGAATATATGGGAATATAAGCTGTTCAAATAGGCTCATACAGATCGAGCGGGCGGTTGGTTTTATTCGCATTGCCCTGGTGCTCTTTGCGGCTATAATTTTTTTTAGGGGCAACATGTGGTCGATCTTCTTGTGTGATGTCGTTGTGTCGCATGCTGTGATTGTCCTGGCATTTGGCAGTGCGATTTCATTCACCGACTGAATTGGACTGACCCGCCGTCATATGAGTGAAATAACCCGAAGTACGACGTTGAACCGATTCAAATAAAGATACAAAAGAATGTCGATCAAAGACGGCATGCCGGTCTATATTGTGTTAATAGATATACATACATGTATACCAGGCCTTGTATTGCGGTGAGCGACTTAACTTCAACTGTTATGGCTAGGTAGGCTATATTAATTATTACATGAATGTATATACAACCGGTATGAATAATCTACATAGCTTACTGCACACTCTTTTTTTAATTATAGATTATGTATATATATTCATCTCAGTCGGTAGATGCAGAGTTCCGTATCTCTGATATAGTCTATTATACAATGTAGACTTATATAGAGAGATATAGCGTACGAGTGCATACAACTGTGTAATTCAAGTTTTTTTTAAATTGCCGGCTGGGTTCAATTAGCTCTTCAATAATCTTTGATATAATGAAATTCCTGACTCAATTTATATGCCAAACTAGACTTGAAATCCCCCATTATAGCCTTACAAATACAGAAATACGGTTCAGATATGTGTTGCTTATCGACTATTTTTCTCTCTTAAACCCGTAAGTTTGTGTACTTGAAATTTTAGTAAAAGGCACTGTAACTTACACTTAGGCGTGTTTACGTTATAAAAGGAAACAGAAATTATTTCATTGAGAAATTAAACCGATAATCGGTCGTTAAGTCTGCTAAATTCACGATTTAGACCTACTTCAAATTCCACTGTAGGACAATTACACGAATGGAAGCGCTCAAACTCAGAAGCCACTCAATCGTTAAAAGTGTTTGGCATGTGACCCAAAGGTCCCAGGTTCGAATCCCGGTGGGGACAAACACATTTTCTCTCTCCCTTTATTCAAATTACAACAAAACAATGAAAAGCAAAATATCAGAGGAATTATTTTAGATTTTAACAATTGTCATTTTTTTTCTTCTTGCAGTGTGCTTCCACGGACCCCAAAAAACCCCAAAACGGTCAAGCAATAATTTATTGGGAGTGAACTGCCTGTTGTCATGCGGCGCAAGAGGCGACACAAAAGTCGATGTGCTGCGGAGAAGTTGTGTCATCCCGCCCTGCGTCTTGTGAATACCTTGTCAGGTCAGTGTTTATTGCCAGTGTCGTCAGGGGTGGTTCTTCTCATGCACTGCGGAGGCACGCTGTCATTTGAGTGAAATGACCTAAAGTTTGTTATCTAACCCAAACAAACAAACTAATAAAGCATTCAATTCCTACACGAATTTTGCAGGTGAAAAACACGTGCCTTATAGCTGTGAGCATAAATGCTCTGCAGATTTAGTGCTGTCCTTCAAAGCAAGCGACCATAGTCCTTATATTGCAAGGTTTAAAAGTATTAGCCATTTGAATAATGAATGGTTCTGGCTTTATAAGAACTTAAACATCTAATTTTCTGCAATTCGCTATTCCGTGATAACCCCCTCCCTCTTCAAGCCAGGTAAACTGATTCCTTCGGTGAGATACTTTTGAGTTTAAACGTAGGTGTAAAGTTCAAACGTTGAGCCCTGCATGGATGAAACCTCAATTAAAAGTAATTGGGAATGCATTCTGGAAACGATTATCTAAATCCGATTTTGAATCTATTTCAGGATGACCATATTCAGAGGGCATTGACCGATATGGAACAAACTCACACCAGCAATACCATACGTGTTCTCTCCCATATCGGCAATAAGGCGGATCCGAGTCAAATTACATCAAGTAAGTCATTCATCAAACGGTCGTTAAGATTTTAGGCGGTGTTCTTCTCTCAGTTTTATGAATGATTCCCCATCCCAGTATCGATCTTTGAGTCATGCCTTGTGCCAGTTTTCTTTCATTGCGGCTTTCATTCTTGCTGTCGGTTCTCTGGCTTGGAGCAGTTTGATTGGAGAGAATCACTGCTGTCCGACTTTATCATGAAACTTCAGATTGTATATATGTTTGTGCTGGGGTCACCTATTGTTGGAATATACCGCCGTCATATTAATGGAATATCATTTATCACGGCATACAGCTCAATCGATCGATCAATCAATCAATCAATCAATATATCAATCAATCAATCAATCAATCAATCAATCAATCAATCAATCAATCAATCAATCAATATATCAATCAATCAGTCAATCAATCAATCAATCAATATATCAATCAATCAGTCAATCAACCAATCAATCAATCAATCAATCAATCAATCAATATATCAATCAATCAATCAATCAATCAATCAATATATCAACCAATCAATCAATCAATCAATCAAAATTGCTCTGTTTCTTTCTTAATTGCTTGTCAGGAGATATAATACAAACTATTATATTGCAGAATGACTAATTGATTGCATGACTGTTTCATTGATTGATTGGTGCAACGCTGTGATTAAAGGTATTTTATTGAAATGACGGCGGTGGAGCTTCCTTCCAAAGAATAAACAGCTAGCAACACCACCATAATTTAAAGTTTTTTTTCTCAAATGCTCTGTTGGAAAATAAATGTTCCGTCTTGGTTGAATGCATAAACATACTTCAATTATACTGACCTTAGCCGGAGGTCGAATTGTTTGAAGATTACTTTATATAGAGCTATACTGACCATCATAAACAATGCAACTGCATGCATTCATTCCTATACATATAATAATAGTCCCGTTCGAGGCAAGCGAGCAATTTTTTCTTTATGAACAATAAATAAAATATATACATGCTGTTGATGAAAGTTCTTC
>JARDVA010141369.1:0-10948 GCA_030265315.1 Mopalia swanii | reverse complement strand
TGTGTGCCATTATCTCAAAGGTCTTGGGTTACCATGGTCACCCCACGAACACCCCACGAGGGCGTATGTTGGGTTTACTAAAACTCTTGTTTAAAATTATGCTCTCTTTGGAATGAGGCCTCCTTGACAATTCATCTTCCATAGATAAAAAAAACATCGCTTAATAACATCTTACTCAATACACGACCTTTGAAACGGCGAAAAGGGAACAGTCTACCCCTTTCTAGTTTCCACACTTTTCAGCACACGTTTTAAGCTAACAGGGTTATCATCCTTTCAAGAAATACATCCACAACCGCAGCATGTGGACATCCGAAAAACGAAAAACGTATGCATTTTACTGACGCTTTTCGATCCCCGTTTCAATCACTTTTTCCTTTTACGATTCTGGTTTAAAGTTCGGCCTCAAATGATTATTGTAGTCCACGAAATCTGTCGCCTATATTTCGATATCTTCTCTAGCCAAGAGTTTTATTCCATGCCAATCTGCATTACAACCATTGGCCGATTAATCCCATTTAAATAGAGTTTCAGCTACGCCTCCTGGCGGATAAAATGACCAAGTTTCCGGTTAAACTCTGATAACATATGTTGAATGTTATAGCCTACTCTAGTTTTGACAATTTGTTTAACTTTGTAAAGCACTATTGGTGTATATATGGAGGGGTGGGTACATATGCAATACACTCATTGAGTTAGTTGAATACCCCGAACACATCCCTTTTTCGACAACACTTCCCACTTTCATTATTGACTATCGCTGTCAATTTTACTAGCAGGGTACTCTCGTGCCACAACATCTGATTGGTTGCGTAGAGGTTCCCACGTATCCAATCAACCGCTTGGAAGCAGAGTCTGATTATATGTGAATGATCCGCCAAGGGTTGTAATTCAGAGTAGCTCCGAATCAAGGTTTCGGGTAGCGAAGATGATATTTCAAAGTCCCATCGTTGACTGTTGTTGGAAACTAGAAATCAAGAAAAACGAAAACAACCGTCCAACGCACTTGGCACTAAACGTTAGAATAGTTCATGGTCTTTACGAAATGGCAACAGAATCTTGCGAGATTCCAAAAGTTAAAATGTCATTCTAGCTGTTAATGAACAGAAAATTGATTAGAAATCTAGTGTCCACGCGCCCGGAAGTCGGTGTATCCCTGTTCTGTAATCGTTCTCGTAATATCATTATTGCTTAAAGGACTGAAAATCGACAGAACATATTAACTCTTGTAACGAATTTGCATATTTAACCTAAAACTATTTTGGGTCAATTTATTATATGTGTAGCGTAAACAATTAACAATTTATAGTGTAAACACTTAACCAAATTCCCAACAGTAAAGGACGACAATCTCCACTGCTCAGTCAAACATTCCTCATGGATGAGAAGTGTAGAGGAGTTTAATCTCTGTCTTGTGACCAGCCAACAATTAATGAACAGTAGTCAGTACTATACAGTTATGATCTTCTGTGGTGTTCTAAGTCGCCTAATTGTATAGGCCAACATCCGTTGTAATCTCGCTTCTATTCCTTATGTTTATCTTTGTTAACCAAACATGTGGATGCCCGTTATTTCTTCAACGGAAATGCAGACAGATTTGAGAAAATAGGTTTTGAATTAGGCAGTGGTTTCATCAAATCGATGGGCGATGCCAAGCTTGAGCAAAACTATGCACATCTGAAGCCGCTATATACTGTATACGGCATTACATGTACCATATCAAACGTGACGCTAGAAATACCAGAAATCTGTCAAGAAAAGATTATTCTTTCATTCAAAAATATTATTAATCTTTTTTTTTTCTTGACGGACTTTTCAACGCTGATTTATTTCCAAGGGAGATAATTAAGTCTCAAAGTCTCACACATAATCAAAGCATGGAGTTTTCAGCTGCCGATGTATAAGCTACTGCTGCAGCTTTGGGAGGAGATTTGTTAATTGTCTTGGCACTTTCAAACGATTCCCAATGTGATATTTGTTACATCATAATGTGTTCTCTGTATTTTCCCACGGTCTAGGTCAATTTGACGTCTGGTCATGTGATGCATTTAAGCCAATGAGCGATCAGAAAGTATGATATATTCATTAAGTCATTTAATAATGTTATTTATCATTAATCAGATCCGCAAAGTAATACTAGTGAGATAAGTTTTAACACAGTCTATAAATTGCATTCAAACAGGTAAACAAAAAACCTTCGATGTATTTAAATGTTTTATGGCTTACCAAAGCAGTTTGCAAATACTTAAACTACTTATTTCATCAGTATTACTTTTGGAAATCTTTATTAATTATAGACAAAAATTATTTTAACCAGGTAAGTTTGATATTGGCCAAGGCATCATGCAGCCAGGGGTCTTCATTATGCAGGCAACACGCAACTCGGTTCGATATAACCTTATTTTCTACCATCGCTTGATTTCTTTTCATTTCTCAGATTGCGATCACGTTGTGTATAAATCAAGAAAGAAGTCTGATCAACGCAGTTTCTACTAAAACCATCTATTACGTATCTAGAAACGAGGTGGAGAACCATATCATTGCAAGTCGGAATTGTTATGTTCTTGAAGGACATCTGATTGATCTAGAGTCGTCACTCACTGAAGTCTTTCTGAGAAAATTCGGGAAGGTTCTCTATCCAAATGTAGATAATCAGACTCTTTACTACACTGGTCTAAGATACGCTAACCCCGACTTTATTTGGATAAAAAGGCGTTGTTCATTTGCGAGAAGATTGGCAACGTTCATTAAAAACTTTACGCCGGATCCAAGCATCCAGGCATTTCAAATCCGCTATGTTGGCGGATCTAGCGGAAATCTAGCTGAGAATTTTGATGGGTTTTGGAATACGCCCTCTGAAGGTCAACACTCGCTTATCTGTCAAGTAAGGACCACGCAAGAGTGCAGTTTCGTTGAGAGGAGAAACGCTGTTGTTGTTGATACAAGCTTACAGATAAAGATGTTTGTTGACGTGGATTTGTATACATGTCTCAGATACTGTTCGGACATGGAAGAATGTGGAATCTTCTGCCATAGCCATTACTCAAGGGACTGTACCCTGTGGTTTGCTGATAACCTTGATAACCCTAGTAACTTTATCGTTGACACCACTATTAGCAACTCAACAGTGCGTTATAAGGATTGTGTTGAGGTTCAGTTTTTTGATGCTTGGGACCTACGCCAAGGAAATACTTATTTACCGTGCAATTTTGAGAAGGAGACAAGTGCAGTGGCTACAGCAGCAACAACAGATCGTCTATCAACAGAAACATCTACCTTGGGTTCTTACTTCAGCACATTGCGGACGACGATTGAAGAAGTCACGCAAACAGCAGCAACAACAGATCGTCTATCAACAGAAACATCCACCTTGGGCAATTACTTCAGCACATTGCGGACGACGATTGAAGAAGTCACGCAAACACCAGCAACAACAGATCGTCTATCAACAGAAACATCCACATTGGGCAATTACTTCAGCACATTGCGGACGACGATTGAAGAAGTCACGCAAACAACAGCAACAACAGATCGTCTATCAACAGAAACATCCACCTTGGGCAATTACTTCACATTGCGGACGACGATTAAAGAAGTCACGCAAACGGCATCAACATTACCTATTGAAGGCGATATCACAACGGAAGGCTCAACACGGTTTCCTTTTAACACCAATTACTACAACACATCGCCGTGGGATTCGGAGATCAGCGCAGCTTCATTAGGATATATCGATACATCGTACACCTGGTCGACCACACTGCGCACAGAATCTACTAACCCTATTTCACGAACAGGTATAATGTATACATCGGCCAGTTCCGTGAAAGCCTTAGAAGTGGCATTGGCGAAATGTGCCGCATGTTTATGTGCAAGTAAAGCCGGTATAACCCATAGTCTTGAGCAAAAAGCTGAGTTCACCAGACAGATTTTGGCACATTTATACATTGACATAAATAGTACCTCTGCCAACATTAGAAAATATATCTGCGCAAGAGATGACCGTCTGTCCGCCAAAAGCATCGGTTCGTTTGGTGCTGTCATTATAGGCGTGGTCCTGTCTGTGCCAGTTCTGTTTGACTTATGTAATTTTATTAATTTTCTCTCAAGAGTCCTAAAGAAAGCGAAAGGTTCAGTTACAGTCAAACCGAATACAATTTGTCCTGAGTAAAATGATGATTTGTTCGTTTTGTATATTTTAACCATTCTTATTTATTACGAGCAGTTGAAAATGCTTTTGAAACTCATAGTTTGTTTTAGATCCCGCGGCTGTGGTATAGTGGTTTGTGCGCCAGGTAAATGGTCCGCCGTCGATGTGCCGCTTACAGGTATGTTCTTCAGTTAAGATATCATGTAGTCACACCAAGATGCTCGGTCAATCACCGTATTTAAGTAGGTCAATGTAAGAAATAGCCAATCTGTCGCCATACAAAGCCTTAATCAGTCGCCATACAAAGCCTAAATTAAAAACGATTAGTACGATTAGTAATCCCCCAACTTTGCTAGCGAAGTTTTGGGTAAGTATTTTGAGTAGGATCTATTTGGCAGAGATCTGTTGTACAAGTTGCATTACGAGACACATTTACTAATACTTTACCTGTTGATTATCGGTTTACGTTTTTGTGTGTTTATGAATTGTTTATGTGATGGTCTATGTTAAGCATTGTTTACATGATGAATTATCCGTATTCTGTCGCCCTGTCAAGTCGTGCATTTTGAGTATAGTAGTCTCAATTTAAAAATGATTATAATGACTTACATATAGTGTTCAAAAAACAGCTATCTCATGGGGTGAAACACCCAATAGCATTTTTGACTTATTGGCTGCATATACCGGTAGCCCTCAGTTGATATTTGGAAACAGTGATACAGATTTATCAGTATTTAGAGCGAGTCAAATGCCTAGCGACAGACAGCCCGATAGGAAATATGATACCGTGAAGTTTGAATGCAATAAACATTGTTCGACTGAATGGTTGACCGAAGGAGACCGTTTCGCTTTTGGTTCTCTACAAGATTAATATTTCTTACATGTTTCCCAATTTGATTGTCATTATCTTTATCTGTTCTTCTAAGAAGAACTATTTTTTTACCTGGAACTCGCATGTGCGTGATTCGGGTTTTTTTGGCTAGAGCTATATGGCTAATTATAATGAAATGAAAAATGTGGCTTTTGTAGCTGTTCTTTTATTGTGTTAAAAGGAGTGTAGCTCATGTACTAGACTAAATATATAATTAACGAATGTAGGCAAGCAAATTTTTCTCTCTTCATTTATTCAAAATATAACTATCGATTGACATAAAGTTCGTTATATTTTAACAGTTGTGGAATGTTTGTATTTGATTATTTGATATATTGATTACCTTATATATACAGAGAAGACAGGAAACGATTACAGCTACACCGTCTGTCGGATAAAGTGACCGGGGTTCGAGTAACTCAAATACGTTATTGACAAAATTACTGTTTGGCTTTTGTATTTATAAAGTATGTGAAACATACATTCGAGGCAAATTATACAAAAAAATGAAGAAATAAAAATTTAACCAAAAAAAAAGTTTCGTTCTTATCTATACGTATAGACAGGTCTTACAACCGGATATCCGGAACACTAATATTTCCGATTAAAGATTAACCAAGACCACTTATAACAACCTGTATGTCTTTAGATTTAAAAGATTATTGTCATTGATGAGCAATAAATAAATATTTACGAAATAACATTTCTTATTTTCTGTGTTGTTGTAATTGTTTTTACAACTAATTAATTTTAAGTTAAATTCGGCTTGACAGATGTATCCGTTCTGGTCTGATCCAGAGACAGCTAAAACAAAATCAGTGTCCAGTGTCCCGCTCCCTCTAACGTTCTACATGCTTTGTGTCGGGTTTTAAAAAGGCTTGTAGTGAGTTATTGCTATTGATGATGGTTTGATGAAATTGTCGGGGCATTGCCTTGAGGGAAATAATTCCGCATGAATTCCTCAACTGTCAAAGTGCTTAATTTCAAAGAAAAATACTAAAATGTATTTTGCTTTGACTGTTGTTCCACTTTGAGATAGTCTCACTTTGAGTCAGAAAGAGCGGAAGTGTCGAAACGAAAACTGGAACATGCGCTGCGCAGAAACTATATACTGTGACGATCATATTCCTCACACCAGTTTCCAGTATTCATTTGGCAGTTTCAAGCACGCCCATTGTTCTCTATAATTTGCTCTTTCGCTAATTTGTACATCTGCCGCTTAGATTTTTTTGCTCCGGATGGAATCCTCTAGCAGCAAAATAAGTCAAGGGGCTAACATCCTTCCATTGAGATTGATTCGATAGATCATTGAATACAGCCTCTGTTGGGTTGATAATGGATATGTCTGTGCATAGAGGATCAAGCGCTGAATTAAATTTAATATCGATAATATTGATCCAGTGAGAAGTGAAAACAATGCCTAACGAGATGCGAAGAGGTGATGAATTAACCTTCCCACGCTATACGAGAACAATTTGATGGTATTCATATTTCGCTGAGTACTGTTATTGTTATACCATATGCCGAATTGTTCTGTTGAGATCGGTCGTAAACACTTCATATGGCATTCAACAGAACATAACCTTGCATTATATCTGACCAATCAATAATGCAATAATAGTAATGTTGGAGCTGGAGCCTGGGACATTGACATTTTTTTTCACTCGTCAGAGATTTCTACTCTTCGAAAGCGTTATCTAGTGATTCATCATTTGATTAAATCCGGAAGCCGGCTTACCTCCATGACTTACGGTCATAAACCAAGACCATTATAATGTAGTAATATTCGCCAAAACGACGTAAATTGTGCGGCCGTAGCCAGAGAAAATACAGTTGTACAAATGCACCGGGGCTATGCTATGATGTCATTCAGCTGTGTATCAATGCAATTCTCCTTTTAAAGATACCAGAGTCACCCCAATCAAACAAACAAACAAAAACAAAATTGTTACATCTTTACTTAACTGACATTACACATTTTCAACATAGGTTTACTTGTAAAAGAAGAGCCTCTCTGTCACTTCCTGGTAAGACATTAATGGCGCTGGTTTATCCCAAAGTTCCCACTAATGCGTCGAAAAGCTAGATGGTACTTGATGGTTACAAAATGGTAACGCATACGTCTAACCGATACGTGAAAGCGCTTCCATGGAAATACGAGGCCAGTATATTGTTTCATAACGGGTTTCAGTGTCAGTCTAGGTCGCTAACCTTTGCCACTGATAAAATTATCCCAAACACTGAAACGAATACATCTGATACATCCGTCGAAAAACATGGCTCCTATGGAACCCTTTAAAGTTCTTCGGTCATGGCTCAAGTGGAACACTTTATGGTTCGGTATGGTTCCAAGTATTTAATTAATTTTCTTTTATCATAGACCAGCTTTTGTCGTAATGGTTCCATAAAGAACCATCCTCTTTTTTAAAGAACCGTCAAAGAATCATTAGTTCTAAGAGTGTTTATCAAGACATGTACGTACTGCAGGTTTCAGATTGGAACGTCAAGACTTGTCAGGTCTCGAAAAACATTAATTTATGTTCAACTCCTGCTTCGCACTCGTTGAACACCAAATCTCTAGCTGACAAGCATGTAGTATTTGCATGGTAGATTGGAAAGAAATGTGTAATGCTAGTGACAATGTCATTTTTAGAAGTCACAGAAATTTGGCCATTTCACCACATGTAAACAATAAATAACGGATTTTTGCGCAGTCAAATTTACAGATATTATAAAGATTTGCTCGCGTGGCTGTTCAAAGAGACAGCCTTGGAGCTGCAAAACATTCAGTGGGTTATCATTTCCACGATTGCAACATTACGCTTTTCATACTCCACTATAGATACAATATTCTTATAGTATTTATATCAAACATAAACGCATTTTTCTAAATTTTCGACCTGCATGTCAAGGTCATTATTCGAGCCTGGGTTTGAAATATACGAACTCTTTTCGAAACGCGATAACAAATTTAGTCATCTATTTCTGATCACAGCATTGTTCCACAAAGCGATCTTAGCTCAAGTTGATCTGAATTACCATGGCGACATAATACACCCAGCGCTAATCGCTACTATTTAATTTTTTAATATCTACAATGTAAATAAACCATTGTGAACATTAAAGGGCCCATTTCCGTCAAAATTGCTCCATTTAATTCCGCTTCCATTGCTTCCCTGCTGTTCCACTGTATTTCTGAATAATTTAATTAAAATTAATTGAAAAATAATTGAGCAAATATATTGACAACACATTGGTATATGTTCAGGCAAAGTGGCATGTTTTATTTAGATTGAGTGGTTGTGGCTGTAACGTAAAATAAATCTTGACGTAACGTCACCTTATTATTATCTCTCTTTAATACCATCTTCTGTTTTGTATATTACGTTCTTAGGCGACATTGCCTTGTCGCTGATTGCTACTACGCTTTGGTCTGACCCCACTTTGAAGAACAGATTATTATTATAAATGATAAAGTGTCTTATTTGGCTAAAGAATCAAATGTTTCATAATTCATTGATCGTAAAAGTCTCTGTTTGATAAAACTGTGCACAAAATGTTCTAGCAACTCTAGTTCCTGGATATAATTTACTTTCTTCAGTTCTTTTTCTCTAGTGTCTATATTTCACGACTAAATATTCCCTGGATATAATACATTTTTTTTACGGTGCAAAAAGCCGCCCAAAGAACGCAAAAGGCAGAAAACTTAAGTCTACAAGGGTCCTTAATAAGATCTGCACACCTGGGATCTTTAAAATCCGTTCATGGCCTCTAGGAGACCCTGAGGGCCCCGGAATATCACCAACACGACCCATCAACTATGGTAAAGATTAAACAGCTTATTTACCATTCCCATACACATACATGTATTCAATTTGCTTATTTTTGAGCAAATTAGAATTATTATAAGCTCTAACTTAATGCAGAGCCAATACCGAGATACGAAATCGGCAAGGCAAAACTAACTGTCCACTTTCAGTTTCAAGCAAGATGACATTGACAAACCGAAACCAATTATCCCATCAGACAAATATCAAACATGAACCTTTTTCTAGGCGTTTTTCTGGTATCGACCTGGATGTCCGGGTATAAGCACCTCTGTCCATCTGTTGTCCAGGTCAGTGACTCAGCCTGATCCTTCCTCTTCTAACTGGACAATAAAATCAATAAAATCAGCAGGAAGATTGTGAAATAACCCCAGATGGTGGCAATTAAAGAATGACAAAATCATAGTCACAAAGTGTGCGACGGAAGAAGTTCATGTGGAAGAAAATACAGACGTCGGCTAAGAAGTACAAAGCAGCATGCAGAGAAAATTGAACTCAGTCTGAACATTGGTTAACTGGGAAGTAGATAACCTAGGAATCTTTTCAGATGATATAATTTCAGCAATTTAAATCAAATAAACTATCGGCCATTACACGAAACGTTTTTATCCTATCTTTATTTTTGATTGAAAGGAGTCCGACAAATTGTAAAACAGAAGAGACCCGCCTATAGTCGGGCGTTTGCTTAAGGCTGCATTAAGAGCAAAATTGGGCTGACGCAATATGGATTTCTACCCGACCAGTCACGTGGTTTCGAACGTGGAGAAGGAGAAGTGAAGAACAAATTTCTTCATTGGATTGAAATAATAGATAAGAATTTGGACAGACTAAATATTTATATATGTGCAATAAAAACATTATTTCACAAGTCTCCTCATAAAGCCTTGATAAGTGTAATTATGAAATGATGTTTGCCACACAAATTCAATTTTTAATGATGTTAATCCATAACACATGGCTAGTTTTTAAATACTTGAGATGTTTGCACACTTTTTTTAGTAATTGTATGTACAAGGATCAATAGTGAACCTCAGTATTACCTGAAATGGCAAACAGTGTTAACTCAATTTCTTTTCAACAAGATTTATAAGTCATTCATTCCTGATTTCCCTCCTTTATTCAGATCTTCACTGACTACGGTTTCGCCGACGTGTGTAATTCTTTTTCATCTTTAAATTTTAAAATTGAAATGATTTAATTCTTTATTCCTTTTAATCTATACTCTCCCAAAAAGAAACACAACATCACAAACAAAATTTAAAACATGAATGCTTCCAAAAAATTGCGTGATTGAGACATGACAACATGATCATGTAATAATGCAAATGTCCGATAATTGAATTTAAGCAACGCGATAGTGGCTATTGAACACACGTGACTTTTGGATCAGCCTCTGTGTAACGCTGCAAGAGGAAGGCGTAGGGAAAAACTTAGGGCAGTTGCACGTGCGAACCATGCCTGATCATTAAACGATTTTAATGGGTATAAAAGACGCATAGTCGTTCAATTGAATTCATTCGGTCATTGTTTCTCCAACCTGCTATGATATGCCAAGACTAGGCGCAGCTACCCGGAACGTCGTCATTGGTCGTCTCCTGGCCGGCGAATCACAGAATCATTGTATCCGTGATTTCATCCCATATTATGTTTGAGGGTACGACAATTAGATGATACACAGCAGAATGTCGCCTTATTAAACCAGAGCCTTTTCAGCAGGGAACGCTCGATCAGTACAAACATTCATATAAGATAGACAACTGTTACAATGGATTGCTAAAATCCTACGATTGCTAAAATCCACCCCTGGATAATTCACGGTCGAGTGAGCACGATTTGGGCTAGATGGCTTGATTCACGCATGAGCACACATGGGTCCACGGGATGTTATTCGCGTCATGGTCAAGGCGTTTAAAATCCCGAGGCGTATGTTTGATTAGGTGTTCAACTCTTAACGGTATGATATCTAGTGTCAACAAACAAAACAATGTCAGGTGCGATAATCCTTTTCATACTAATTAGGCTAGTTCTAATGGTGGTTCGATTAGCTCCAGGGGGTAAATAGTGTATACTTTAACAATTGACAAACATTAGTAGCAATGA
>JARDVA010141258.1:0-10951 GCA_030265315.1 Mopalia swanii | reverse complement strand
TTATATAAGTCTTAGTAAGACGCCCCGTCATCGCTCTTATATAAGTCTTAGTAAGACGCCCCGTCATCGCTCTTATATAAGTTATGAATTATTTGGTAGTGACCCCGGTATATTCTCGGGCAATAAAAGGTCTACACAGAAGACATTGTATGTGATCTACACTCTTGGAAATAATGGTTCTTTATAATGGTTCTATGGAAAAGAGGATGGTCTTATATAAAACCACTACTACCAAACGGTTCTTTGATGTAAGAAGAAAGGTAAAAATAACAGTTGCTATAAGGGTCCCATGCAGAACCAAAAGGAGTTCCACCATTTTTCACGACATTCGATCAATAACTGAATGTTCTTTGTGACAAAGCAGAGATATTATAGTCCCAATTCAGCCTTCAACACATTAATTATTGTCTTGAAAAGAAACTTTATCAAATCCCTTTTACAATGTAAAAAAACGTCATTGCCGAATACATTTTTCTTGAATGGCTGTTATCGCTTTTTCTTTAGAAATTTGAATTGAAACTTGCTCTACAACTTTCAGTACATCGCATGAACTATTCAAATCCATACAAATAATTCAGTTGTCAGAACAATTAACCATGATGATAAAATATAATAATACACCATACGACACCAGTACCTGCCAATAACATAGATATTTTGTAGAACTCAGTCTTATTCAGGTGCCGGCATATAACTAAAAGACAAATAAGCATGGCAAAATCTTGACGTAAACTTTGCAAGGTAAAAATATAAACAAAATAACAAACCAAATACTTTTAACAATCCCAAATACAATTTTACATTACACACAAAGGTACAGAAATATACTGTTGTTCCGTGGTCGGTTGTTCCTTTTATTGGAACTTAGAAAGCAATTTTCGTCGTAATCACTTTATTGGTGAGTCTCGTCGTAACTAAAAGAATATCCGCCGTTAGCTTTGTGTGGTCAAATGAGCTCCCAATTCAATCAGGCAGTGGAGTGAAGGAGATATCAGCGTTACTCGTGTTTAGACGTAAAGGTCAACCTATCCTGAAGGTCATCGATTCAATGGTAAAGAGAAAATGTTTAATACCATCACATGCATCGTGTGACCGGGTTTATACCATCGCAAACAAAGCACGTACTAACAGTCTCTTACAGTTTCAGAGAATAAAAGTTAGACTATTTAACAACACCATGTTATTCTTCCTGAAAAAAACACACATTTATATACACTCTATCTTGAGACACAACGGAAAAATGGTATGTGGATTGCATACAATATACAAATCGAAAGGAAAAATATTTATTGACAGAGAAAGACATAGATGCATGCCTTATTTATTATTCATGTATTTGATTCTTTTGACTTCGTATAAATCCCTTACAGCAAATATATCGTGTGAGTGGAAACAAAAACACTTACAATTATTATGTATTGTGAGTGTATATACCCTCACATTGATAATGTATTGAAGGTGCATATAAATACATTAATTATTTGCAATGAGAGCATATCATTACATTTACGTTAATTGTGTCTTGCGGGTTCACAGAAATACCCATAAATAAACCATTTGTTCCACTGAAGAGTTGAACACAAAACACATGATCACTTTGTAATTATCTTCTGATGATAGCTCAATGAAAGTTGAAATATTGAGACACAAGGGAGTTTTCTGTTTTCGAAATAACACTGCCATAGTTAACCATGACTTGTGCTATTGTATACCATTGTTTACTTGGTTAAGCCCATGGTACGATAGTAACTATCGTATCAGCAGGGCGCTTTGTCGAGTTTGACCATGGTGGCTCCATGGCACATACACGGTTATAAGGATAGCTTACAAATCAGGATGTTCCTTTCCCAAACATCCACTAATTGTTTTGTTGTACGGAACCTACTCATACATGTGTTTAGAACAGTGTTTAATCAGTGGTGCACATTATCGAGCTAGAGCTTCATACACGCTAACCCTCTTTTAAACGGAACCTGCCTCAGACGTTTACAGAATTTGTCATTTTGTCATCGCCTTCTGTCCTTGATTTAAAATTATAAGAGATGTGTCATCACCTACTATCCGTGATTTGCAATTACAAGAGATGTGTCTTAACCTACTATCCTTGATTTGCAATTATAAGAGATGTGTCATCACCTGCTATTCATGATTTGCAGTTATAAGAGATGCGTCGTCACCTACTATCTGTGATTTGCAATTATAAGAGATGTGTCATCACCTACTATCCTTGATTTGCAATTATAAGAGATGTGTCTTCACCTACTATCCTTGATTAGCAATTATAAGACATGTGTCGTTACCTACTATCCGTGATTTGCAATTATAAGAGATGTGTCACTATCCGTGATTAGCAATTATAACTCCAGTGTTACCAAATGAATAAAGTAGCAACACAGTTGACAAGAGATAAACATATTGACAAGACATCCGTTTCAGCGACAATGGGATACGGTCAAATCTTCGTAATGATAGCAGATCTCTAGGTGTCTCTGCTTCTAAAGCCAAGTGCTTATTATTTGCCAATAGCTGTTGGGGTCTACGTTAAAAACTGCGTATATAAAGTGTTCATCTTGATCGATATATTGAGACTGTTCTTGCTGACACATAATGACAAGGGTTGTACAGTTTCCCTGTGGCCGTCACACCTAGCTTGAGATAGATTAATTTCCTGTTTCCATCTACTTCCAGAAAAAATGATTGTCACACTACCACACATGTGGCGGCTAATTTAATCTGTTTCTTATATTAACACAATGTAACTATAGATATGATCAGCTAAAAGCATAGGTGGGCGGTTAAATAGGAACTTCCTGTTGCAGTTGTGCTCTCGGGGCTAGGGGACAACAAGAAACTGCTTGGTTATGGCCTCCTTACTTTTGTGTCTCTTGGTTGCTCTGTCTTGTCTCTTGCCAACCGCGTTGAGTCTTCTTTCCTTCAACCAAAGTGCTGGTACGCCCTCATCAGAATGAAATAACCTGATGTACGATGCTAAATGCCAAAGAAACAAACAACTTAACCCTTTCAGACCCACAACCAGCTCGAATTATTAAAAACAAACATTTGCGACCGGACTCAAATACAAAATTGAAATTTCCACAGGTGTAATCATATATCACCGGCTGTCCACATGGTGTGTATCTAGGTGATGATGACAGAACCTATCGTCTGAAGTTTTCCATCGCATGTTTTGTCACAGGAGATCGCTGTAAATAAACGACATGTTTTACTTGCGCCTTTTCAGGTCACACGTGCGTTCTATCATTTATACTTTATATTTTCGTTTTACGCCATTTTATTGATCATAAATACATAAAAACGTGTAGCTCGTGAAACGTTACAAATATTTGCTTTCAAATCGATAAAATCTGAATTGTATTATAAATGTTTCTTATGGCCAACTCAAATGCCAGCTAAATACTTACATTAAACTTACAATAAAAAGTATTGCATTTGGTTACAGACCACAATTTATATTGCTTAAGCTTTTAAATTAATCTCTTCCAATCACTTTCGTTAAAACCTCCGTAGCCATAGTCAACATATTCTCAGTTCACAATAGAATACTTGACACATGATGATGGAGAATTGTTTAGTTTCTGACCAAAACAGTTTACAGGTATCACCTGATGTCAACTCCAGAAACTGGACACGCATCAGTGCCAAATGCCAAAATCAGAAAGTCCATTTAAAAGATATCTGCAAGTTTAGAAAAAAATAACTAGGAAGAACACTTTTTATTACATTTGTATTATATTTTCGATACTCTTTCAAAACTGAACTGGGTAGATCGCATAAAAGGTTTCTTTGCTGCTGGCAATGAAGTCAATTAGCAATGGCGCTTTGATCTGAGAAAGACAAGTGACAAACACTGTTTGATAGCCGATGTTCTGTTTGATCAGTTTTCCCATACATATTCCATAAACACGCGTCGCTAATCAGTTGATGGACAAAACACTGATGAGGCAGAGCCGAAACACAGTTTCAAAGCTCTCTAAGTTATCTTTAGTGGCTGTTTAACCATGTATCTTATTAATAATACCGATGGAACAATAAACGTTCAGACAATTATATGTTGATACAGGTAAGAATATATGTACAGAATTCAGCAGACTAGACAGAAAACATTTGTTTTTAATCATGCACAAATTAATTTCACTGACTGGATCAAACTATTTGATTGTCAAGAATTTATAACGTGGATAAACATGAAAATAAGTCAACGAAACTCGATTCATGAGTTTAAGTTAGGAACGGATGTGTGGGTAGTTTCTTGAAATAACCCACTAACCCTTCCAAACCAATTCGTTTTCTCTGTTTGGAGCCGATGGCCAGACATACTGTCCTACTTGAACTGTGAGGATTAGTGTTAATTGTCCCTTGGAGATTTAAAATGGTGATGCCAGGGCTGTTCTTCTCCGTATAATCGTCTGGCAGTCTGACATGGGGTGGTTCTATTGAACAAGTCAGAATACCCTTGACTCGGCCAATACAGATGACCTCAAACACTTCCGTTCTTCATCCGAGATCTACATTAACACAATAGCACCTACATTGGTGTACAGTGTTGTTATTAAATCAATCTTGATGAATGCAAAAACGACATAATTCGTCATTTCCGCCAGAATTACCTTGGTGAAGATGAGTCTGTTTTCATCCCTGACAGTTACAGATATTTGTCACAGTAATCGATCCACAGTCATTTTCAAAATGAAACTGTAGTTAATTTTGAGTTACAATTTGATAACATATTGCCGACTCTAACAAAGAACGCCAAGAGTTATAAAAGGTTTAAAATAAATGAATCTATATTAGTATCCATGTTACCACGACGAACGAGAGAGAGCAGTGCTGACAGAAATTGTTTTAATTTGTGTATTTACGTTCAACTCAATTTCAATCTTTATTTTACATGGTAGTATCTTTCCAAACTGATAATACTAGCTTTTTTAAGCCCAATCAAGCGCTCTCATAAAACGTTTGACACAGTGAAATGTTAGACGTTTTCTACGTGGAGCATCATCTGAATTCATGCCTCATTTAAAATCTGTAGTGGACCTGTGTGAGATATTCTTCGCAATCATACCGTAAGAAGTCTCACTGAATCCGGAGTTCTGGGTAAAATTACTTCAAAGTCTGCGCAAGAATTAGAAACTCAGGGCTCTGTCCGCCAACGTAGACCATATCATTGGCTATTCCTATATAATGTACGACACCAGTTGTTATATTTCTTAATTGCGTTTTAATGTCTAAACCTGAGTTTATTTCTCCTTAAGATGTGAACAAGCTGATGGTCATAGGGCATTTGATTGGTTATTCATTGTTGGTCGCACATACGGTGAAGGCTTAACAGTTGGCCAAAGAAGTTCTTTGGCATTCCAACGGAACTCAAAACACCCACTGTCCTCTCGAGACGTCATTAACACATTTCAGGACAATGAAACAACACGTAGATTGTCGCCTATTTGTATTGTAAAATTAAGTGATGTATGGTGACGGTAATGTGTGTTTCATGTCAATGACACACTTGGGACTGGTACATGAACGAAATAATGATTAACTCCAGACAAGTCAATATGGACGTGTACCGTTTGGGACAAATTTAGTAATCAGTAATACATGGAGATGAAATGAACAAGCCGCTGTAAATGTAAATACTCTATGTAAATGTGTCTGTGATCAAACTGTGTTTCTAAACGAAGATAACAAAAGCTGGTTCTGTAGTTTGTCCGTATAAAAGGATCATATTTGAAATAACAAGACCACAGCTCACAAACCAGATTGAGAAAAATTAAGATGAACGGCATGCATTTAAACCAAGAAGAAATCTTGTTGTGCAGTGAACGCTGAAGGTAATTAATCCAGAAGACTTCTCTCCGACGAATACTTATCCTGTTTAACATGCCACGTGCATCAACACACCAGCTCGTTTCCATTAAACCAAGAATTCTCCCGTAGTGAAATTGTTATTTCAATAAATAGGTGTCATAGAAGTTCCATGAATTTGTCTCAAATTTGTGTCGACGCCTGATGGAACATAAAAACTCCTTTCCAATCGAATGGCCTGGTGCTGATTGGATTATGCATTGATTTGGACTTACAAAGCTGGAAATGGATATTCTCTAGCGTACAAAGACAGCAGATCATCAACAAATATCATTTACCAATGTAATTGCTCTCTAAATAATCCGTCTTTTCAATCCGTTTTTCTATGTTGGTAGACAGCTTTGGGTAGATTTGGCAAATGAATGAGCTTGTCTTCTGACAATACCATAGTTGTATTGGGAAAGTTTATCATGCCTATCTTAATCAGCGCATCGGACCACTGCTTGAGTTATAACTGCGATCAAACTATTTCAGCCGATGCTCGCTTTGGCCAGCTTCATTTCTGTTCAACATGATCAAATTACAGGCGTGTTGAGAGCTGTTCATATTCACAGTCTGTATTCAAACACTGATTTGCTCGACCTCACACACCACACGTTCTTTTCTTTTCAAAGAGCTTTTTATTTATGCTGGAGTTTAATTTCTCATATCTATATTTATAATATACTGTAGTGACTTTTAACATTTTAACTACTGATGATGAAAATGTTTTAATGCCCTATAAGAATTGTATGCACTTATACGTTTTGATATACACATTGTAGACCATTATGTTGACTGTGTGCAAATACAATTAGCAGCTTATTAAAGAATCATCGATGTTAAAAATGACTACCGTTTCATTTTGAAGATGATCGTGGGTCGATTACTGTGACAAATGTATGTAACTGTAAAGTGTAAAACAGACTCAAGACTCATTTTCACTAAACTAATTCTGGAGAAAATGCACCGTTATGACGTTTCTGTACGAATCTTCAGTGGGTTCTGACAAAGTTTCCCTTCCGTGAAGAGTTAGAATAAAACCAAAGCCAGTTAAGGCACCTGTCATTGTTGACATTTTTCCGTGGAAGGCATCCGGATATTTAAAAAAGAGGTGTTAGGAGAAGAAGGGAAAGACTTTGTAATACCATTATTGTAGACTTTTAGTCACTCTAGAGCCGCGAATATCGAACTATTTCCTCAAGATTCTACAACTACTGGTCGAATATTTGTTATCAAAGATCACATATTTGTTATCACTCTAGAGGCTTAAATGTAACTATTCTCCAATTACTGGATGACTATTCGTTATCAAAGATCACATATTTGTTATCACTCTAGAGGCTTAAATGTAACTATTCTCCAATTACTGGATGACTATTCGTTATCAAATATCACAGATCTGTTATCACTCTAAAGGCTGGATGAATATCCATATTGGAGTCAGATTTATAAGATTGATCCGGTAATTGGAGAATGTTGAGGCCGATTTCTACACTTTTATAAGTAATAGTTCTTTGGGGGTTCTTTAGAAAAAATTTAATAATCTGTATGAAACCCTAACGGCAAAAACGGTTCTGTAGCAAAGACGGGCCCATCTATATGGAACAATTTCTAGCAAAACCGTTCTTTGATATAATAAGAAAGGAAGAAAAACTTGGAAGTTTAGGTGAAGGTTCCATACATAATTATAATAGGTCCCACCAGAGTCGTGAATGAAGAACCTTAAAGGGTTCCATTATAGCCCTATATTTCTAAGAGTGTATAAACTCACAATATGTCAATGTCGTGTGGAAGCAGTGTCATCAGTTGGACAGCCCTAGGTAATGGCGAGTTTTATTGAATCTTCACTCCCCTCATTATAGAACCAGCTTAACAGTCTTCAATGCGTACATATAGAGTTTCTATGGACTCTATTATGTTATGGATGTCTACATGGATATAGGGGATGCTCTTATTGCTATTTGTGTATTTACCCTGATACTACTTAGGATTTCTGTAGTATTGTTGATCAGCCTAGAATTGACAAACAAAGACGGATGAGTAAAACTCGATCGATTTCAGAATAATGCAAATACTATTTTGTGGTTCCTTATTGAATAATACGGCTGGAGTTTGATGCTAATAAATATATGTGTTTCTACTGTCTTTACAATTTAGTTTCTTCAAATTGTTCGTTGATTTCAAGGATTTAATAAATTTTAATAAAAATCGATTCACTAGTTCTATTTACTAGTTGCATTCCAACAATTAACTACAAACTGCAAATGCTTAATGTGACAAGATAACAGTCTATCCACATCGTCTTTACAATAAGTGATAAATTTTATGTATTTAAAAATGAACCGAAGCAATTTCCTGTTTTGTGTGTTGAGCTTCTGTTTCACCTGCCCCATATATTGCTGTAAAGTCCCGGAAAGAATCCGGAGAACCTCAGCAGGTGTTGAGAACTGAATGGCGGATAGAGATTTGAATAATTTAGCTATAACCCCGGGTTGGTCAAAGTGTATCTCTCCGATGATTGCTTCACCGGTTATCTTCAGATAGTCTGACATTATTGTTGGAATTATTCCACACAATGTGACATTCGCTCTTCACCGTATGTTTACTAGTGTTTTATCTATACCTATTTTTAAAAGTAACGACAAGTTCAAAGGTCACAATATGAGCAAAACGCACCTATGAGTGACAATACCGCATGTATTTAACATACCTAATCCATATTTGACAAATAGGTGAACGATTGGCTTTTCACGCACTTTCTCGCGTTACTTGTCATGCAGAGGCAGTCAGCCAACATGTTATCTTCAACATCAGGTGATGCTTTACCTAGAATCAATGATAATAAAGCCAATAATGCATCTTAATGATATTTGATCAGTTTGCCATCTAGCTACATTAACTATGAGTGAAACAAAAGCTAAACACGTATTGTAGGACACACGTCTTTAACACAAACGGTTGGTTCATTTATTTATTTTTTACTCAATTTTGTCATTAAGTCTCTATATATATAAACCTTGAGCCAGATAAGGTGGTGCCGGCAGATCATTTTCTCGGCTGTATATAGCGCACTGTTTGAAATTACATGGGCTCTCTCGCCAGGCATAACGTATACCCAGTATGTGTGCTCCCTCTCCGCAATTCCTATGGTAATCAAGGTGAACCGAACTAGTGAACTGATCAACAATCGGAGTACCTTTCCATTCAGGATCATTATCATGGCAGGAAACATCTGTCTTGTTTGAGCAACACACCTTTAAACAAAACATAAGATTGTTCAACTCTTATTTGAAAAGCAGCTTTCTTATATATTGTCTACATAATCGGGTGGGATTTCTAATTGGGTGTGATACATTGTCATAGTTTCGCATTTTTTAGCTGTTTTTAGTCTTACGTAAAACTCGTATAAAGGCATGTCAACCAAATATGAGAAAAACCGCACCCTGTGTGCCACTATGACAGTGAGCAGATAGGATACAAGAACAGCTATTACAATAAGGTTCTCAGGAATGTTTATGGAAAGTAAGCGTAAAAGTGTCATAACGTATCAGTTTCGTATTGACTCTCGATCAGATCAGAAAAGCTTCAAAATCTTTTTTAACTTGTATAAGATGTAATTATAGTTTGTCAAAGGAAGGCATGTTAACATAAATGAACTTATTAAAATCTATATTTTACTTTAAATCTGAACTGCTCAGTGTACATTTCGCTAGAAACGGACAAAAGTTGTAGCTGCCCGAAGATGCTGGCATTGAACATTGTGTTGACCTTTTTTATTGTGGTGCCTTAAACTGTCAACCAACAAATTGTGAAGTACTAATCTGCCATGTGTTTTGCGTTTAGCATGACTCGAGGAAACAATATAATAAAAGAACGGTAGAGAGTTTAAACCCGTATTACCTCATATCCATCTTTGTTCCGGACAACAATGGGGGATCGGCCTCTATCAAGTTCAATAATAACGACTCCCTTAGTTGGGTTCACTGATATTGTAGTTGGAAAGGGGCCTTGATATTTTATTCCAGATACACCGTAAGCTACAGATTCAGCCGCCAGTCCAAGTCGTATACCAACGTCCTGCTTGGTTTGGGGATGAATTCTGTCATGAAACACAGAGCATCAGTGTTTAGTGCTTTTAACAGAAATATCTACAAAACAAATTCCTTCAGATGTTTTAACAGGGATACAATGGTTCTACCATGCTACACAGGCTCATATTGCATTAGGCAGTTCACCAATCTCAATTTGTTCACACGATTTGTCGCTTTCGACTGGTCACTTTCATGTCAGAAAGTAATATGAATTTGTCCTAAACAGAACCTTGCATAATAAGACAAAGTTATCTAAGAGTAAAATAACTATAATCATGAATATATCAGACTCGACTTACCCTCCATATGAACTGTCGAAGTCTGGAAGATCCATCGCTACAGCCATAAAGACTTTATTCATCAGAGAGTTAGGGGTATAACCGAAGTTTGCTGTTTGTGCCCATCGCAATCCAGGGAAGCCACCAATAGTAGAGCCCTTGTGCCACGCAGAAAGCTGTTTGAGAAATAAACATGACGATTTTATATTACGTCCTTCATTCAACAACGTTTTACCTGTTTTAAAATTGGTTACAGTCGTGCAGTGAGGCCAGTGAATAACACAACATGTTCTTTTAATATATGCTTGTTTTAAATTGGTTACAGGTGTTTGGTGAGGCCCGTTAATAACACAACCTGCCCTTTAATATGCTTGCTCTCATTATTGGTAACAGTTGTGTGGTGAGGCACTTTGATAAAACAACCTGCTCTTTTAATATGCTTGTTTTAAATTGGTAACAGTTGTGTGCTGAGGCCCTTTGATAACACAACATGTTCTTTTAATATATGCTTGTTTTAAATTGGTTACAGGTGTTTGGTGAGGCCCGTTAATAACACAACCTGCCCTTTAATATGCTTGCTCTCATTATTGGTAACAGTTGTGTGGTGAGGCACTTTGATAAAACAACCTGCTCTTTTAATATGCTTGTTTTAAATTGGTAACAGTTGTGTGCTGAGGCCCTTTGATAACACAACCTGCCCTTTTAATATGCTTGTTT
>JARDVA010140815.1:0-19761 GCA_030265315.1 Mopalia swanii | reverse complement strand
CCTCACTCGCAAACTCCGGATCAGGAGGAAATAAACTCATAATGGTAGATAACTACACTCCCGACACGTATTCAGTTTCGATACGGCGAGTTGTCGACGCGGTAGTTATAATAGCATTATTCGCACCACGTCAAATTTAAAAAAAAAAAAACCCCCGGTGTGAATTTACGCGCGCACGGGCGATGGGCGCCGATAATAACGCGCTATCAATCATCCTAGCGCCCCTTATAGTTAAAAAAAACCCGGTACCGCAGCACTTAGTATTGATAGCCCACATTACCAAGTAAACGTTGATTTAATTTGTATTTGTGGTTGGAAGAAAAAAAACCCTCACAAAAAAACATAACAAATTTTGAAGGTGGAAACAAAATTATATATTTTAATATATGAACCGCGCGTAATCTACTCATCGTCATTCATTTCTTCGAAGTCCGGGTCGTCGTCTTCCATTTCGAAGTCGTCATCCGCGCGTTCTGGTCGGGTATAAGAGCTGTACAGGTGCGGTAACACGTGTTTAAATAGGGAAGCCTCCAGATTGAGTATTCCCTCCTCGTAGGCCATGTCGGGAAAATATATCTCCGCCACTTTCGAAATAAATTCGGAAACCGTCACTCCTACGTCGGCTTCGTCTAAACCAACCTGGGAGCACATAAATTGAGCCATTTTCTTACCCAATTCCTTCCTGCTAACCAATACCGCTCCAATATTGTCGTAGTCGCCGCCCTCCAGAAGTTCCGCGACGTTGACGTCGCTAGCTCCGGCCTTGTATTTGTTGTAGTGTATCATGGGAGTCTTTATGACCGCTATGGTGGTTTGCCCTTGTTCGTAATTATGTTTACTCACCGACGCGGGTAGGCTTTTTCTCATAAATCCGCCGGCCAATTTCCACCTCGTGTAAACGCCCGTGTTACCCTGGGCCCCCGTGTAGCTCATAATAGTCATTTTAGCCGTCAATCTACTGGTGCCTTTAGCCTTGAAGTCGGCCACCGTACTGACGGCGACGGGTTTACAAGTGTTCAACGAATAATCAACAATCGTCGTCTTGATGGTCTTGGGTTTACGTTGCCTCTTGTCCGACGCTCTACTCTGCTGCGTTTTTTCACACCCTTCTACACCCAGAAACAAGTTAAGGGCCCCGCACGTCGTAACCATAGCGGCCTGACAGTCCCTCTCGTAGTCGGAGAACCAATATTGCCCTATGGTGGATATATTACTGCCGTAAAGTTCGGCCAACACTATGGCCACGTGCATTATACCGGCCACATGGGCGTCTTTCACGGCCATGGTCACCTGTTGGTCAACCGGTGTGTCCATGGTTAAAATCGCCCACGCTTTGGTTTTACTAAGGCGCGGTGTCGCGGCTAAGAACTCGACCAGTCTGTTTGTCACCAGCTTGTTTACGGCGCAAAGTCCGTCAAAATCTTTCATCATTATTTTAATTAGGGTAGGACAGGAAACGTTGGCGTCCTTGATGGCCCTCAAATAATTGGTCACATAACCCGCGTAGTCTTCCCCCTCGTCCACGAAGCCCGTCTGCGAGACATTACTTAGACTTAGTTTGGTGTGTCTCATCATCGCCCCGAGTAAACCCGTGTTAATGACGGCCCCCGGCGCGCATGTTTCGTTCTTATCGCTCTTCAAAATGGGAAAGGGTGTGTAGACGCCCTCGTTAGTCGGTTGGTCGGACACTTCTCCGATTTCATTATTGAGGGCGGAGGTATTAGCGCGAACTCCTCCGTCGAAACGCTCTCGATCTATATCTTGACCCTCGCCGTTAAAAGTGTCCATTTTTAATTTAATTTTCATAGGAGTACAGAAAATGAAGGCCGGCTCGTCTATCTTAGTGGCGCCCGGGTCGTCTTTCGCCGGGGCCATTTTGGGGTTATACGTTAGTCGTCTCGTCCCTTCGGTGATGGCCTCTACGATCATAGGGAAGCAATATCTCCCGTGGTGAGTCAACGTTTCGCAGTACGGCCCGAGGTTATTATTAATCGCGCTCACGGCGTTAGACCTACCCATGGCCAAATTGGTGCTCCCCATATGCTTCTTTACCTCGTAACTATGCCTACCCATAACTTCCATCATGGCCCGCTCCGTGCTCTTTTGAACGAAATCGTCGGTGCTATCCGGGTCTATCCAAGCCATTACGCTTCTGGTCACACCGAGGTCTCCGGATTTATCGCTAAATTTAGCGTGAGACACGTGGTTTTTCATCGCGTTGTCGAACGCAGCGGCGCTATCGAAATTTAGCTCTTTAGTTAACATCGCGTGCACGGCGGTCATGTAATTCCCGAGTTCCTTAACGTACTCTCGTATGGCCTGTACGACAACGCGGTTATTAGAAGACCCATATTTGCAATATATCATGGCGCCTAATTCTTTCGACACGGCGATGGCTACTTCGTTTTTCTTGCTCTCAGCTACGTTCTTGTAACCATCGTATATTTCACCCACGTCCGCGGTTACCAAGAGCTTACATATCAAAGCCTTAGCGAATTTCCGCTCTTCGGGCACCGCGACCCTCGATATTTTACTAGGTTTTGCGCTATCCTTAGCTTTCCGTTTGCGATAGGCCGCTATCGCGTCGTGTTCCTCTTCGTCTTCGTCAACGTCCTGCGGGACCTTACCACCCAGCACGTATAATTGGGGATCGTTTTTACCAAAGCCGTGGATGTGATAGCCCGTCTCGGAGTCGCGGTCCACGAGAACGTTTCTCATATAGGCTTGCCTGGCGGAGAAAGAGAAACCGCCGATGTAACCGTTCGCCTCGTCTTGTTTGTTGTCTTTCTCAACCTCTTTTAAGGTAGACATTATTTTCTGGAATTTATCGAGCTTTATACTCACGTCGAGCTGCTCTGGAGTCAACTCCTTTTTCACGACGGAGGATATATCTACCCTATGGTCCTCCCGCAACACCGTTGGGAAAATTTGCATCACTTTACATAGCAAATTCTCTAATTTGGCTTGTTTCTTGTACTCTTCCACTTCCCCGTCGTCGTCTTTCGCTTTCATAAATCCGCTCGGTTTCGTCGCGTCGTGCGTTAGTTTAACATCCCCGAACATCTGACACTTGCTACTTTGTTCCACGCTCCGCACGCTGCAGTTAAATCCGAAAGGCATTCTGTCTACTTTTTTCGTCGTCTCAACCTCCTCGCAATCGACTATCATGATCTCCCGCCATATGCGGCCGAACACCCTATACGATGGGGTCTCTTGAGTCAACACGCTGACGGTGTACATGAAAAGGTAACAAAAACAACACTCCATATCGTGCCCGGTCAATCCGTTGTTGAACACGGTTTGGCAGTGCGTACAAAAGTTACTATCCCCCTCCGACATGCCAGGGTGATCAACAATGTCGGTGTTTTTCTGTACGAGATCTGGCGAGCAGACGAAGAGGGCGTCTTGTACGAAGAGCGATTTCAACAACGTGTAGTCCCCGTTCAGATGACATAAGAGTAATTCTACGGGAGATTTCCAAACCGCCGAGAGTCTCTGGTCGTCGGCCCTCAATTTAAACCTCGCGGGCATCGATAAGGACGCCTTAACGCTCTCGCCCTTTCTAACCATAATGTCTTCGAACGAGGCGACGGCCTCCGCGTGTAAGAGGGATTTGAAATCGAGTAAGGTAGTGAGTCTGGCCACCGCGTCCATCTTGCTACACATTAGCTTCATACAATCTACATCGACAACCATTTCTGTTTCGGGTCTGTTCTTGTTGCTGTTATGAAGACTCATCTTTTTACAGGTTCTATCCGTGTGTGGCCAGATTGTCGCCATCTCTTCATTTCGCAATTCGGAAAGGGTCGGGGCTTTCCCTTTGATAGTGTCTCTGTATGAATACAAGGCGGTCGGAGACACCATCATCTGCTCTAGAACCCCTTGAAACATGGCCGGGTACAGCGTTTTGAGATCGGCTTTTACGTTTCCCAAAGGGATCTCTAACTTGAGATAGGCCCCTATGATCATGTCTAACCTGGCGACGAGAGGTGAGAATGTGCCGTCCATATACTTCGGCGTTACGGTGAATTTGGTTGGGAAATTATTTAGCACCAAAGCCGCTGCGTTGGACCACACAAAATCGTCGTCCGGGAACAATTCTAAATCCTTCTTATCGTAGGCCAGTTCTTGAAAAACCTTATTGTAGTTCGTGAATACCGCGTGCTCGGATTCCATTGTCCCGGCGGGGTAAGGGTCGCCGATTCCGTCGTTGGATAAATACATCTCGTTACTCCCGTGAAAGAGAGGGCGCACGAATGCGATGGAATGTTTAACATTTTCCCGGGTATTCAGACGGGCGTTATCGACCATCACTTCGAAGGTCTCCTTGCCGACGTAAACGTTGTCGTCTTGTCGATCGGCTCCTTTTCTCAACGCCTGATAATATTTGTTGACGCATGGTATATCGTCGGCTTTCATGGCCCCCTTTTTGGCTATTGACGCCATCGTGCTCCCGTCGGCGATGAGATATAAGACGTACTCGTCCCGGTTAACGGATGGGAAATAACGCTCGAAAACCCCGGCGACGAATTGACGAGGGGAGGCCGCCATGGGTAGAGCGTGAGCCATACCGTGATTAAGCGTTTTGAAGCTATCCGGAAATACGCTCCCCGCCATTTTATCGAACATCTTTTTAATATCGTCGTCCGTCAACCCGCGGGGCTGGAATATATCATCGGAGAGAACGTCCAAGTGTTCCCCTCCATGGATCACCAATACCCGGTCCATCATACGCTCGGCCAACTCCAATGTTATCTTACCGGTTTGGTCTTGGGACAGCTTTGTGGGGAACCTCGGGAAAATCGATCCGACGGTCATAAGTTGTGCGGCCGCCGTACCTCGTCCGTCTATAATGGCATTGTTAAATAAGGCCGCGTTCATAACGGCGTCTTCCGAATCGAACACGGCTGTGTGCATGGCGACCAAACAGCCGTTGAACGGTTGTTGGGCCATCTCGTGTTGATTTTCGGACAGGTACGCCAGTAGATTGTCCGTGTATTTCGTCATGGCCGTGGATGCGCCCGTTATTTTGCTCATATTGCTATGGAATAAAAAGTGGGAGTGATAAAAAAGGAAATATATAATAATTATGTTAGTCGACCGACGTCCTCGCTCGCTTCTCGACCTCGTCGACATACCCGGATTAACGGCCATAGACGGAAACGCGAATTATACGGAGCTTCACGGACACACTCTTATTTTTACCCGAGATGACGCGAGTGTATTTGTAAACAACCTTTATATCCACATCTCCCGATGTAAGGACGTCCTCTCGAAAATGGTGTTGCGCCACACGATTAAAGGAGTGGTCGATATATATCCCGAGTGGAACGGCGGCGCTTACGAACTGACCGAGACCGGGGCGTTTAAGAAATTAGCTTCCATAATTTTTAAGGCGTTAAAAAACGACATTATAGAAGCCGCTTCCCGTTTACCCGATCCCTTCCCCGTCACATCGCTCAACGTTTACGACGAGGCTGTATACAAGGCGGCGAAGATAGAAGATCTCGATAAAGATAAATTGGTGGAGACGGATATGGGCGTTTTTTTTTTCAAGACGGCGTCCGATTTACTCACCGCCGTTGTCGAGAAGGAGAGACCGTTAAATAACCGGCTACACGCCGACGCATTCATCATCGCGGAACTACTCAACGGAAAGACGCTACATTACGAGTACAGGGGGGTCAACATGCCCAGGCGCGCCTACGACGTATACGCGCGAGCCGGTCGTACAGACGTGGACCTCTTCAGGACTATCATGAAGGCGCTGACGCCCAACACGAGCAGGACTCAGATGGCGATGATCGACATCCTCTTACCATCGGACGACATAGAGTTTAATAATGGTTCGGTGTTTCCCGAAAGGTACATCGTCGTTGGCACGGACGTGTTGGCGCTGGTAAAACGCGGCGGAACAACGATTCGGGCGACTTCAAATCCACAATTGGTCTTATCGGAGCCCTTCTATAAGACCGTTATAACATATATCGACCTGACCGAGAGGACGTTAAAATTTCTAGCCGACGACGCGGGTTTCGAATTTTGGGAAGAGATGGTGGTGTCCTTTTTAATGGTTGGTATTCTCGAGAATTTCGTCATCACGCCGAAACCGGGGATGTTTACTCCAGAGAATGACACGTATACGTTACCCTCGTGTTCTCGTCAACTCCAATCGAGATTGAATATTCCCGATCTCGCGGAGGATGTCCTTTGGCGAGGATCCGACTACACGGCAATCTTCAAGAACGGGACGTTAACCCCGATTAAAAAGACGGCCCGAGAGCGGACTATCACCACCGAGTTCAACGCGCTGTTCGCGCGGACTAAAAACGGAATTCCCTACGACGTGATAACAACTATAACCGACGATATGGTGGCGATGGTGGACAAAGGGAGACAACTGATGGGGTATGAGCCTCTTATAAGCGACGTACTGGCAGAAATATCCAGGTATCCGAGTTTCCGGAACGACATTTTAAAAAAGGCGTTGATATCGTCTAGGAAAGACGTACGGCGGCTCGGCACCGACCCCATGCCCCATCCGGCGGTCCCCGTTAAAGGTATATATTCGCTGACGGATACGACGATCTTTTATTCCCTCAACGAGGATTTTATTATGCACGCCGGTGTCGTGTACAATATTTCAACATACAGGGTCGACGAGGACAGGACGAAGGCTCTAAAGGCATGTCTTACCGAACCCGCGCCAGATCTAACGCTCTTAAAAACTATATCGTCCGTTATACCGACTGTTTTACACCAGACGCGTAACCGCGCCGCTGTAATAGATCACCTGATGTTCCTACTCCGCCTGTACAATTATTACGACTACACCGACGTGATACCTATAGACAAGTCGAGATGTGTGAATGCTATGACGTCCTGGATAGACAAGACATTCCTAAAGAAGACCGATTTCCACCACACCCCTACTCCCATTCCAACCCTTCCGAAATTGGGTAGAGAGGTGAATTTATCTAACGCGGGCATTTTATACATGATCGACCACACTCCGGTGTTATTTTTTTACAAGGGGGATCGTCCCGACTACATAACGTACTTATTGTCTAGTCTGGACTTAACACTACTTAATTTCTCATTCCTTCCTATGGTGACCCACACGGGGAGTATCGTACCGCTTTTACTTTACGAATCGAAGCCCGTTAACTCGTCTTTAATAACCGAGTATCCGGACCTAGCCGTTACAATTAACCTTTATCGCGGCAAATTACCCCGAGAGTATTTCGACGAATATATTACCGCCGATATCGACACGGTAGACCGCCCGTTACTGAGTAGACTATTCTCCTTCGCCGCCATTCGTAGTAGGATTACGAACAAACCCGGCCCGAGAATATTGGGTGGTATGCCGGTACATTATCAAGCGGGACTAGACGGTTACGAATGGCCGTCTTCGGTTTACCGACTACCGTACAACGAATTGGTGGCGCTGTCAAACAAAATATGAAAAAAAAAATAAAACCATTTTCTCCCATTTTTAACTCTTCAAACACTTGAATATTCATACCCCGTGAACGAGGATATATAAAAATATTCAAATGAGCCCAGTCAAGAAGGTTTATTATCTACAAAATAGATAAAACATATTCATAACTCTCACGAGAATGTTTCCAGCTCCGTTAACGTCTCTATGGCACGTAAATCTACATCGCGCTCAATAAAAAAACTTTCGGAAGAACGCAGGCCTTTGTTGATTTCTCCGCACGTCTAGGAAGTATATCTCCCGTCCGTTATTTCCACTTCTATGTCCTTTTTCACCCTCTACCCACGCCAATAGTTTCTGTATAAAAAAAGAGTAAGGTCTGTACAATCTCAACCATCTATTTGTACTGTTGTTAGTGTCCCTTTTCTTGAAATTACTCAGTCACGTGTAGTTTTCCCAACGAGATGAAATTGTATATTTTAACCAAACACGAAATAACTTCGTTATGGACACTATTCGCCCCGTTCTTCAATTTCCACCACAATTTTTTTAAGATGTCTAATCCAATTGTCTGTCTCATCCTCTTTAGCATTAGGTACATCACTTTCCACCTTCTGGTTTCTTGTTCGTCGGCCTATTCGCAGCCGGGGTTTTTTTCCGGTGGGTAAAATATTTTCGTACCAACCGGTGAACGTTTTTTTACGCGCGAGGCAAAAAGGGAGAGGAAACTTTAACCGCTCGCCAAACGGTCAACATAGCCAGTTTCCGTTTCATTTCGAATAAAGAAAAGGATATATATTTAGTTATCCGTAACGTGCAAAAAAACTTTCTATAACAAACGAGCCAAAACCAATGAATGATTTTTATTTTTTATTTTTAAAAAAGGTTCATACCAATGATCGAGTAAAGAATACATTTATTTTTCCTTCTAATGTACACTCGCGCCCTGTTATAGCCGGCTCGAGCATAAAAGAGTTAAAAAAAACACGTTATTTTTTGGATAAAAATCCACTAGCGAATCCCATAATAATTAGGACCGTGAGCGGCGCGCCCACGGCACCACTCACGCTTATAATGTGGATGTCGTTGTATTTCTCTTCTCGGGCCCTTGACTCCTCCAAATCATAATGTGTGGGAGATTCGCTCGATATTACACCACCCGTGTTTTCGGTACTTGTTGCATGCGCCGTCGCGGTGGTGGTGGTGATGGGAGCCGTTTTTTTAATTATCGGTGCCTCCTCGATAAATGGTAAATTTTGTCCTAACTTGCCGTCACGCACGGGCCAAATCTCACATCTCCACCTCGAATAATCGCGCGATTGCGGATCGGTAATCTCCACAGAAAGGAATCTTTCGTACGGCCATTCCTTAGTATCCACGCATGTGGTATTATACCTGTTTTCGTCGACCGATGCGTTGAAGTGGCTCTTTACAGTTCTCTCGCAAAACTTCCTTTCCCCCGATGCCTTAGATTCTATTACCGTATATCTCGAGTATAACTTCGCGTTGGGTGTTCGTGTGAATAGTCCGTGAAGAGTCGACCCACAAGTCAGAGTCATAATGGTGGTATATATAGTAATGTCTAACAGAGAGTCCGCTTTAATTTTTACTTCGTCGGCATCTCCCGGGTCCAACTCTTTTAACCCGTCGAGGTTGGATAACGTATCGATCGTAATAGGTGTGGTGATCGCCGATTTTGTTGTCCCTAATGTATCGATTATTTTTGGCGCGATACCGGTGGTCGTAATAGGTGTAGTGATGAGCGCCGCTGTCGTTGTTATATTCCTCTCCTCTAAAGCTGGTAAAACTCCGTCTAACCTACCGATACCTCGCAGGGGAAAAATTGCACACCTCCAGAGCGTATAATCTCTCCATTGAGGATTAGTAATTTCCACGGAAAGGAATTTTTGAACCCCGTTTATCTCGGTTGTCACACATCTGATATTATACCTTTCTCTGTCGTCCGGTATGTCGAATCGCGCCGTAATAAACGACTCGCAAAGCGTTGCGTTAGGTACATGAATAATATTAGATTGAATAGAGGTATAGTTCGAGAATAATTTCGCGCCGCTAGGTGGACTATGAGAACTATTCGACCCGCAAATCAGTTTCATAATGGTGGTAGTGTTATCAGTGTACAATTCGGAGTCTGTTAATACGGTTATCTTCGCAAAAGGTCGAAGCTTTCCCGTAGGTCGAAGCGCTCCTCTTGCCAACAACATCAACATGAAATATAACTCGTAACGAATCATGTTTTTTTTCAAAAGGGCACAATTTTTTATTAACGCCTGAATAATCATATCCCGAGAACGAGGAAAAAAAAAAATAAAATATCATAGCAGAAGTTTTTTTGGGGGCTAACGTATGTCCATAACGGTATCGGGTACTCCATCGAGGAAATGTGTATCGGAAGCCGCATCGTTGAATATATCCACATTTTGGAAAATGTTCTTCGAAAGGATCATCGCTAGATTCGCCGGCTTCCCCCCGTAATGTCAGTTCTAGCCGATACGATGGACGCCGTAAATCTCACGGGTTCTCTTTATCCGCCTTTAACAATTCCGCGTTCGTACGTACTACAAACTTGGTCAATTCTTCCTTATCCACCATACTCTGATTCCAATTCAACGACCTGAGGTAACGTTTAACACTTTCCTTAATGACGTGGTTCGGATAAAACGACCTCAAACTATCCAAGCGAATGCCTAGCGAACGCATTACCGCATGAACGCTAGTTTCCGATTCAGACTCCATTCTCCTCGAAAATGATATTTGCTGGATATAGTCGCACCAGGGAAACAAGTTAAGGTGCTTTTCGAACGGGTCGTCAACAGCGGACCAATTACTCATACTTCCACCGCAATGAAAACACCTCGTAGAATCGGGTAGAACTGCCAAGAACAAACCAGTCTCGGCCATATCTTTCGGCTTTTGGAAACCACTCCATTTCCGATAGGTTGCTAGTCGAACCGACACTAGATTATATTCCGGATGCTTAGGCCCGTATCCATCGTCCATGCCGAATGTGTCTTTCTGATGCTATACCCTTTCTTTTACGCTTGAATATATTCACGAATGAACGCCACGTAGTTAGGGTTTTTTTTATATATAAAAAGGCTCTTACCCGATGACCGCGTAACTCTTTACCACTTGAATATTCATACCCCGCGAACGAGGATAACGCGTCAAAATTAATTTCATATATCGCGGCAATATTTTAAAAAACCCTCCTCCAACTCGGTGTTGGTTATCGCCGTCAAAAATGCGGTAATAACCGGTACTTGCATCGGCATCCTTACACACCCGGCATGGTCTGAGATCGATTCGTAGTCCGCCGGAGTAGCCGCCTTGGGTATTATCTCCGTAGGAATTATAGATTTCCACACCCTGTGGAAAACCTCGTTCGGACCCGGCGGAGTAGGTTCGAAAGCAGATCTAACGATTTCCTCGGTTATTCCGTCCACGAATCGTTTATAGATCGGGGGCATAATGCTTACGGAGTCGAATATTTTCTTGCTTATGTGGAATGGGTCTAATATGATGACAGTGGTGGTGGTGAGTTTATAGCACTTTACCGGCGTCGTAATATTGTACACGGTCGTGCCGGAAAGCCGTTTTATCGAAATCTCGCCTTGCGTAAACAACGTTTCGTCGTCCACAACGTTAAACGAAGCCGGTTCTTTATTCGTGAGTTGCGAGATGGCGTGTACCAATACATCGAGGGGCCTAAAGGATTTCACCGTAAGCCACGCCTTCAATACGACGGGATTGGCCCGAATAAGAACGGCCAGAGATTCCACGGTGTTCGAAAAAAACGATAGAGTTCCGTTAGTATATGTATCGATGTGAGGAGTTCGATTTTTTGGCTTTTTATAATTTCCTATGAGCTCGTGCGTGTCAGGACAAACGTGGCGGGCTCGAACGTCGTCTACTAGTACCGGAGGTGATTTGGTGGTTTTCGTTAATTCGGTAAAGATAACGTGGTTGTGCGGACGATAGAGACAACCGGGTTTGATCCAATCTTCCGAATCCACGATATGACCTTTACTCGCGGCCACCGGTTCTATACCGTCGTCCGGAATATAAACCACAACATCCGGGTCGTCGGTCGGCTCTGTGGTCGATATTTGATGTTCATAGACTCGGGTATATTCCGAGTGCGTCTCTTTCCCCCGGTGCAAGAAAACGGCCCTGTATATCATTTCCGAATTACATATATATGGCGGTTTTTGTCTTCCTTTGGTATTTAACCCCTTCCGCCCGATGGGGAAGCCGCTCTGATGTGTCTTGTTGAACCTCGCATATTTCCATCAGGTTCTTGACGTGGTGACCCTGTTTAATTTGAGCGGTCGCCGTTACGAGGTTATCCTCCAACTGTTTCGGAGAAGAGGCGATCGGAAGACAACTCATTACATCGCATTTAAACTTCGCGGTTATTTCTTCCTTCTTGGTCTCGATCAAATCGCTGTTTCGAATGGGGCTGATATCCGCGTCGGTCATTCCATCGAGTAATATTTTACGCTTCACCCAGTTGTCTATCATATTCGTTCGCGTTTCTTCGGCTATGTCGGGGTTGGTGCATAAAATAAACACGAGGGTTTTTGCTTGGTCGTCCTTGTACCCCATGTCGAGCAACATCTGGTGAGCGGCCTTTAGATGCTCGGCAGACCTAGTATAGACTTCCTCTATATGTCCTCTCACCGCATCCCAATCATCGTCTTCCCATTTACTGAGGCCTAACAGAGTCGCCCAAAGATTCCTCCGATCGATTGGCGCGCGGGGCGCCATCGCCGAAGAAAACCATTCCATCTGAGTACTCAAGTATTCGTCGCCCGTGCGGACTACGTAATCTATCAATCGTTGTAAAACCATGTCGTCGATGAAAAATATATTATCCGAGGTGGCTTATCGCGAAGTGAGCGCGTGGAAAAATTACTGGTCTAAAAATGAACGAAAACGAGATGTTTGCGCTCTTTGCGATATATTGATGAGAGCGGACTTACGTCGTAAAAGTCTGGCGGGTGATATAGAACGGCGTGCCCAATATATACCCGTAACCAAGACGGGTATAGCTTTGGTGTGGCTGTTGTTCAAGGACAAACTCGGGTTTTCGTTGAATGTCGCGATAACGGGGGTTGATCCTCGGTCGATACTTTTTCATTTTATGCTGAACGCGTGCCATGACGGCTACCTATCGAAGGATTTCGATACCGTAGAGTACTTTAGAAACCGGAACTACGAGATAAAACAACTCGAGGACGATATGGTGGGCTACGAGTCTAACCACGACGACGACGAGGGATATGCGGACGAACCGATCGCCAAAAAACCGAAAATGGGCAGCGTTGACCCGACGGCCAAATCCAAATTTTCCGAGTTAAAGAAGCGCGTCAAGGAATGGTTATCCGAGGCGAAAACCGGTTGCGCGCGGATGTCGAACGACCTGAATAATTTCGTGCAAATGGAATGCGTTCACGCCAACTCCGGCGATGTCACAACAGCAACGGCGAATCGTTGCATGCCCATGGATAGCCGCATGTTAGTGGCGAGAAAATGGGTTTCCGAAAAGAAAAACTACGTAACCTTCGACGAGTTTTTGGGAGAGGATGTATACGGGTGTGGCCAAGTGGGGGTTCGCCGGGTCGATTATAACAACACCAGGTCCGATATGATCGTCAAAGCGCTAAACGACGAGGATGTGAATAAAGCGGAAGAGAATGACATACCGGGGGATGGATTCATGACTCTTTACGACTTACAAGGAGCGGGTGATATGCACTACACCCCCGATATTTTGACCCATAGCGAAAGGAACGCGGAGCACGACCGAAATCAGACGATTATTTACGAAGAGATTAAGCGGCAGATGTTGGTGATCAAACAGTTAAACTTCATCTGCGACGACGCCGCGGAGGGTGAATTCCGAGCTATAGATTGCGTCATACCTAAATGTTTATGGTGCGATCTGTGCGTGTTGTACGAATTCCGGTCAGCGACTTTCGACCTGATTAATAGCGCGAGGGCGTTCGATTTAATAGTCTCGGCTTACAAACCGACACGGGTTCAAAAACGGATAGTCGAGGTGCCCATGAAAGCGACCAAACCGCCTTTAAGGAACAGCGCGGGGAGGTTTACTAGCGGCGGTTCACCGGTGTGTAGGAAAGGCAAATTGACCCAAAAACAAAAAATAGACTACGCTATAGACGGTGTGAGCAAACTGGGCGAAGATGCCATCATGAGATTATCGGCCGTGGATACGAAATCGCTAGAGGAATCGTACACGTACGATTTTATGGCGCAGATAATAACAAAAACGGCGTTTAATATCGCCCTGGAGGACTGGACGGTTAAATTCCCATACCTATCAATATTGGGCGCGCCGACCAACCTATACGATCACATCATGCCGCGGGAGAAAATATTCTGTTATACGAACGCTAGGGGGTGTTGTCACGAGACGAACATGTGCAAAGAGATTAGCAAAAAATGTTTACTCCCAGTGAAAGTGTCTATGTTGAGAACGTTGATAAAGATCAATAAGAAGCCCATACAGGATATGATAAACCTTTGCGCGGCGGTCACGAGATCCCATGGAATGGATTACATCATCGAACCCGGCAGCGTTATGTGATCAATCACGCCCTCGAACGATGTACCAACGTGTAACTGCCAGTTGTCGTAGCCGCCATATTTGTTTGGTGTCCAAAAATCCCTTTGAGGGGGGGGTGACCTACATTTGTACCCTAATTTCTCACCCCAATTTTTATATCATAAAAGGAAGGAAAAAACTGGGGTGAAAACTGGGGTGAAAAAATGGGGTGAGTAAAAAACGAAATTTAAAAATTAAAAAAAAAGTAAGTTTTACTATAGGTGTCTACCCCAAAAAGGGTTTTTTTAAGAAAGAAAACAAGAAAAATTCAGATTCCCTATACCCACAACATGCGACTTCCGGTTTTTGGCCGCCATTTTCTGGGGTGAGACGCCAAAAACCTGGGGTGACCTGGGGTTTTCGCCCCAGGTCACCCCAGGTTTTTGTTCCTTTTATCATATAGAGCTGGGGTGAGAATTGGGGTGGATCCGAAATTGGGGTGAGAAACTGGGGTGAGATCCTATACCTACAACGTGGGACGATTTAATGGTCACCCCAATACACGAAGGACCGTGGTTTAATTTGTCTTCGTAACTCTACACCGTATATAGAAAAAAAGGCGGAACACCTGTTTTTTTTTTCACCCTATACCCACAACACGGGCCGATTTAATGGTCACCCCAATACATGAAGAATGATGAATTAACGGCTTCTATACTCACAACGACCGCATAGTGCGATGTGACCAAGTCATTTCCACCAAAATAACTTCGTAACGGCCCCGATTACATGCGGGAGTTTTTTTTCCCCACATTACGGGTTAGGACGTGCATTATTCCTCCGTTATTTTTTTAAAAAAAAAACGAGACATTATGTATAAACACGTCATGCTTGATTTTGGTCCCGCGCCGACCACCTATACATTTCTAACGGCTATGTCAACCACGTTAGATTTGACCTTCACTACACCTCTATGCTACACGCTGGATTTCCAGAGCTGCGTACCCGCTCATATTCGGAGTAAAATAGTTCTAGAGCTAAAGAGCGACTTCGACAAGGTATATATATCTCCCCACGCTCCTTCGCGAAACACCGTTGAAGAAGCCGAACGGCTGGCCGGGATCGAGAACAACGCGACGGCGTTGAGAATGCGAATGTGTTCACGAGACACCGTACTCATCGTCGGAAGCGATGACTTTTTCGGGCAAAGGTTAGACGTTATGAAAAAGGCCGTCAAAAAGTCTATATCCGACTCGTGCGGTGGACGGAGAGACGATATGGAAGCGACGCCGTTGGATTCTCTACGGGGAAGCTACATCACCGCGAACGATTTTATCGGCGCCGACCTAAGAGAGCACGTAGTCATGGCTTGCGAGGCGAAGATACTTAAGAACAAAATAATATACGGTATAAGCACATCCGCGTGGCACCAGCGGGCTATCATAATAGCGAAGAAAATACGAGAGCACGTATGGAGTTTGCGGGCAAAGTGAGCGCCAAACCGGCGCTCCTTCAGACGGACGACGAACTTAAAAGGAGCGTGTGTTATAAACTAGCGGACGAAAGGTTTATCTCTATGTACGGTAATTTTATAAAAAATGGCTCTTACGAGATTAGGAAAGGTTGGTCTCACGCCGACGTTATGGCTTATAAATGCGAGTGGGCGACTTTTATCACGGCGTACTTGTGCGACCACCAAAACGATATAAAATACGACGATGTGCTCCCGGAGAACTGGTCCGATTCCGAACTGTTTCCCTGCGTAAACATGGCCAGTGTTGGGGACGCGGGTACTGGGAAATCGAGGTCTATGATAAGCCTGCAGTCGCGTAACCCGGATATGAGTACAACCGGCCCTATAAATAAGACGACCGCCGCTTACCTGTCCGACTTTATGAAAAGTAATCAACCCCTTTCCCGAGAGTACGAGACGCGATCTCGGACATGGCATAAATTCTTGAACCTACAATTTCAAAACCCGAGAATGCAAAATCTACTTAGAGCGGTGGACGAAGACGAAGATTTTAAATCCGCACACAAACGGTACGTGGACGAGATTAAAGGTGCCGGGGATAAACCGACCATGTATAAAATGACCAGGGAATTGGCCATTCAAGCCCTGAAAACCATCCGGCCTATCGTGAAGTGCGTAATGACGGCCATAAAACGGGAGTTTATGACGTGCGGAGGCTACAAGTTTAGACTCGGAAACCTACCCGCGTCTCATCCGTTATACCAACCCGGAAATACCACTTTCGGATGGGTCGTAGACGCGGATGTCGATATTATGAACGCGATAAAGGGATCGAAGACGAAGGGTGAGAAAAGAAAATACAACGGATATTCGACCCGACGATGTTGTAAAGGGTTGGAAAAGGACAAACGCATTCGAGAGAGACAATCCTTCGCGGAGTTAGTGACCAAGCAAGACTCCTATAGACGATATTGCCTGTGGGCTTCCCAGGGAAATGGACTAGCGCCGCCCGTGGTTATGCAACCGCAGGTCATGGCCGAAGAAGATGGTAAAACACCCGGCTACATGAAATACGTTTTCGCCGTGACCGAACTTATATACTCTATGGTGTACAACCCGCCTTATCATCACGTGACTCCCGTTAGTTACATGTCGAGCGGTAGCGATACCCAATTCAGCGCCATCAACTCGGTGGCGTCGCCGTTGGATCATATACTTTCACCCGTGGTTATTTCCGATGTAGAAAACACGTTGGTCTTTCGAAGCGAGTTTTTCCGCCGGGATTTGAACGCTTTCGGAACGGTGGAATCTGAACTTCATAGAATGCCGTGCATAAGTCTCGAATCCAACTTGGAGATAACGCCGCAGAGTTTGGCCGCGTTGACTTTCCGCGAAGAGTTCCCGTCCTTAGTGCAAGACCCGGCTCATCACACGAACGGCTCGCGATTCTACGTGAGGCATAAGGATATTAACGACTTCACCAAGATCCTACAAGAAAGGGGTCAGGCGAACGTGGCGTTAGACGATGTGGTTTTTGTCTCCTCCAACATAGTGAAGGTAGGGAGGCCGCCGGATCCGGCTTGCACTCCCACACCGGATAACGTTTACGGGGTGGACACCAGACACCTTTCCAAGCTTAGACCCGAGTCCGTCAATAGGATCAGAATTGGTTTTTGGCTTAAAAAAATTAAACTGTATATGGAAACGGAAGACCCCGAGGGTAAAAAGCGAATAAAATGGTGCGGGACTAGAATGGAGGCTAAAATGGGTAATAACGGCGTGTACTCGAATAAGTCTTACCCGTACGACCCCGAGATGGACGTAGAGGTCACGAAACTCATGAAGAAAGCCCAAATCGAGAACAAGAAGTTACAGACCGAAGAGGATAAGAGGCCCAACAGAGACGATGACGACGACAACGACATCGATATGCTGGTGTATCTCCACCGCGAAGGAACCAATAAGACGAGCTCGCGTATTAACGACGAGACTATAGAGAACGCCATCGGCGGAACGTCGGAAGATCAGGAAGAACACGCGGTGAAAGACAAGGACAGGATATCTAAAATTTTTATTAAAGGACCCGCTACTCTACTTCTTAGCGAAGAGGAGCACAGAGCGCATCGCCTGTACGCCTCCACGATAAAAACTCGCCTGGGAGAGGGTAAGAAATACTCAGAGGAGGTTTTCACGTCGTCGAGAGCGACCGATCAACTCGGTTCTTTCGAATACCGCCCCGAATACGATATGGTGACCATATACGCGGCGGTGGATTTAGAGGCTAAAAGTAGGGGCGATATTAGAACGTTCGCCGATTCCGTCATATCGCGCACCAGCGCCGTTCAGATGCACATGGCCTTCGTCCGAGAAAGACGATTCGTGGTCGATAAACCGGTCTTTAACATAGGCGATAAAACGAAGATAATACCCAGAGGAATGAGAGGAACCACGAACGACATTTTAAAAAACAACGTGTTCAACAGCAATACCGTCAGTATAGAATTTAAATGTATCGTTTATTTACAGATCGTGGAAAATTACCTCGTTAAAAAGCTTAACGAGAACGGTCACGAGATAGGTAATGACGGCGCGTTAAACGAGGTGAACGGCGCTCGCTTGTACGGCGTGGACGGTGAACTATTCGAGAACTACATGGCGAAGATAGACGAGATGTCGTCCGGGAAGAGCACTAAATCCGTTGTACATCATATGACCGATGTTTTGAGATGGATCAACGCTATTACGAAAAGATGCTACGGTTTCGTAAACGCCGAGCGGTTGAGCCTTTTAACGCGCAACAGTCCATTGTTTAAAGTCGTGTCCAGAACATTAGGCCGCGCGGTGGACTTAAATTCGTGCTCCACCACCGTTAAGCCCATACTCTTGGGTAATATGGAGCACGAAGCCATGAGACTTCATGTCCTAGACGCCAAAGAAAAGAGATTTTTGTTGGAAGATATGAGATTCAGGCCCTGGGATTATGGGTTCGAGTCGTATATCGATCAACATAATTACATGAAGGGAGAAGGATGTATGATGTCGTGGGCCATCAAGGCGTATTTCCCGGAATTGTGGTACGGCGGTTCTGCGACGTTGCTTATCGACGGTGCCCTAGTCGCTACCACGGAGCCCAGAGTAGCCAATTCCATAAAATGGGACAGACTGTTAGCCGACGAAGGGCGGGACGACATAGGACTTATGTGCCGTAGATTCCAATGCGGCGTCACCGCGCCGGAAACTATAACTTTTCACCAGATGTTTCAAATACCGTTTGGAGAACACGTGACATACCCGCGGCCCCTCGAGCCCAATCAGGGGCCAAAGGGGAGCGGTATAATCGTCAAGACCAAACAATCGGTTTACTATTACGCCAAAGACGCTAGAACCATCACAGAGTCTGAGCGGGAAGCCGATAGAAGGCAAACAAAATGGGACTGCACACACGTAATAGGACTTCCCGCGCCCATTATGATCGACGCGGCGTCCACATTTCATTTCGCTCAGGGAAGCACCGTTAACGACAAGGTATTTATGGATCTCGGGAAATTCAAAACGGATCGCGGATCTTCTTTCGTATTGGGTCTGGATGAGACGGCCTCGGCACTTCTGGTAGGGTTAACCAGACCCAATAACGCCAACAACGCCCGGATAGCCAATATAGACGAGGCTATCTCGGCATTCGTGGCCGAACAAAAAACCGTGGATAAGAGCATTGGGCGATTAAAATCGGTCAAGACGAGATATAGAGCGCGGATGGAAAATTACAGATGAGGCGTTAACCACCGGCAAAAAAAGTTATCGAATAAAAAAAAAACGCTTTCGTGAGAAACTTATTTTTTGGGTTAAATTCCTCACCACACTCTACACGTCTCGGAAAAAATATGTACCTTATGCCCGGGCTATGAATCAGCGCGCGAACCGGCGACGAAGCGAGCACACACACACACACACACCCCCGAATGACCGTCCCGTAATAGCGCACACTCAATCACAAATTCTCACATATAGTAACAAAAAAGTTTCGTCCGGTACACCACTTAGTATTAATAGCGGACATCACCAAGGTATTGTATACAAAATGTTGTTAACAAAATCCCTCACAGGAAGGCGACCGACCGGGGAGCCGTTGTAGTAGGTGAACGACAAACCACCCATGTCCGAAATCGTCATCTCCCCCAAAAACTGGGGTTGACCTACATTTCGTCCTGAAAAAACTGGGGTGACCTACATTTCGACCTAGTTTTCTCACCCCAA
>JARDVA010140593.1:0-10955 GCA_030265315.1 Mopalia swanii | reverse complement strand
CCCCCCCCCCCCCCCCCCAGAGGAGCCTTAACTAGAACGAGGACCACATTAGAAAGATTGTTTCTTATTATTAACCTATAGATCACTGACTGTTCCTTCACATATGTACGCTAGTCAACATGTCATTTATTACAAATACTTTGTTATTCTCTGCAATATCACTACTGAAGATGTTTCAAATAAACCGAAATATATCATATGGTTCTATTATACTGTAGCCTTTGTAAACACTCACCCTCTGGTTACTTAAAACGACATCTTTGGCGTTAAACCAAAAAAGTAGTTATATATAATATAGAATATATAGAATGTATAACTGAATAAAATACAGAGCAAAAATTATATGTAGACACTCTTATTTAATTCTATACCCATATTAAAAAGTTTATATAAATTTACAATAAAATAAGTTGATTCCCAAAATATAGCAATCTTTATTATAGTAAAAATTGCGCATATCACAGCGGACACCATAGGATCGCTGCCAGTTTGCCATGAATTTGTGCGTGGCAACACATAGTCTCTGTTGTGTGCCGTCTGTTTTTGGACTTCAGAATGCGAAGTGCCGGTATTAAATTTGGGTCTTTTAAAGCCATATATTTAGGCCTACGATTCATTAGGTTTCTTTTAGTCCTTTTAAAAAGGCCGTCGACGTTTGGTAATTATCATTTGGATATAGACAGTACCTCGATGTCCTTTCCTTCGATTTAATTTCTGTAACGGGTTTAAACAAAACTACAGAACGAATTTAGCTATTTACTCAATGTTAATTGCCAGTCTGTGAATTCAACGTATTTAGCAATCAAGTTCTACCCTAAATAATGTATTTTTCGGTAAATTTCACAGTTTGACAGTTTTTTGTCAGAGAATCTTTACCAGTTAGGCCTTGACATCACGATAGTTGAAGCGGGTGCACTGAAAAAGCGGACTTAAAAAACTAAAATCACGCACTGCATTGGTGAAAGGACCGACAGTTAAGATGTATGCCTTATAAGCCCCACGGGCACCCAAAATTAAGATATTTATGCATTTTGATACATAATTACATGATTTATAAATATTTCTTAACTAAGAAGCAGAAATTGGAAACTATCGTCGAAAAATAAATTTACAGTGCCTGATTTTAGTTTAAATGTACCAAGTCCGTTGCCGTTGTTATAAGTCTGTTTTTATGTACCCGCTCCAACTAGCGCAACGTCAAGATTCTCGGACAAAACACTCTCAAACTGGAAAATACAATGTTGGGGATAGAAATTGATTCTAAATACGTTGACTTCACAGCCTGGTGGTTTAAAGTGGGAAATCTGTAAATTCGTTCTCTAGTTTTGTTTTAACGGTGCGCAAAGTGTTTTGCGCAAAGACCCGTTACGTAAATTGAATCGAAGGATAGGACGTCGAGTTACTGTCAATGTCCAAATGATAAATATCAAACGTGGACGGTGTAGATCATGTCCTCATGGGAGATAACTCGTTGGAACCTATTAAGTATCAACTATTTGGAGTTATGTGCTCTTATTTGCCTGCGTTAAATGCACAAATGTCAAATGTATCAATCAATAATTATGTGATTGTATTACAATAAAAAACAAAAAGGATATTGTTTACATCAGATTATATCTAGCGAAGGATAGAACACATACCAATGCAGAATGTGTAATGTTGGGATGTGCGACAATTTTAAATTATAGGGGAAGAAAGTGTGGCGTAAGTATGTGTGCATTCTCTTTTTGGTGCGTTTTTTATGTTATTTTTTCTGCTTTGTTAATGTTTAACTTGTTTGCTTTCTTTGTTTTTTATTTTTTTTATTTCTTGTAATCATCATTTTGTCGGCCGTTTTTTATGGCCACATGACGGAGTGCCGGCTCTTTGTGGGTTGGGGTTTTACGCCGTACTTAAGCTAAACAAAAGGCTGAAGGAAACCATCATCGACTAACAAAGACAAGACGGGACAAAAACAGGACAACCCCAGGGCACAATAGAAGCCCATCAGAAACATATCGGCTTCACGTTGTCTCTTTGTTCAAGAGCACCGGGGAAACGGGAAGCCAGGTACATGTAAAGCGCTTGGGTTATATGATATGATAAACTAACAGAGATACAGAACTCTGCATCTAGCACAGCCCTATAGATATTTCACACTCTATCAAATGTGTCATTTCATTCAAACGAGAGAAGTCAATCAAAAGCGACTTTTAGTGGTCACTCCATTCTGATGGTGCGGAACCGTGGTTATAGATGACCGAAGACATTGAATTCAGCGTGTGAAAATTTAATTAATAAGCGCCATTTCCCGCGAAGTGATTATGCTGATTGTATGCTCAAACTTGTTATTTAAAATCATTGTGCCCTTTGCCACCTCTATAAATAGGTTTAAATACAACAATTCAGCGTTTGTTACCATAAGCAGCGTTAAAGAAGACAAAATATATAACTATTGTGTATACAACAGAAGAATCTATATAGTTCAGATAAATTGTCATGTGTGTGTCCAGATTATATAGGTAAATTAATTGTTTTCCTTTTATTAATAAAATGCTTTCCGACCACTATCATTCTTTTTAACCAGCAGTAATGGATTATGTGGTGCAGTTCTGTTTCACTCTTCTCGGGAAAATATCGATAAATTGATATTTCTCACGAAAGTGTTACTTATAGTTTAGCCTACGTCATGTCCCAAACATTTCGATATTGATCTTGTTGATTTGATCTGCCACCTCTCCAATCCGCGGATTGTCCCCGCCACCGTTTTCGTCGATGTAATCGGCCAGTAAGAAATTCACAGTTTTGCCAACCTTTTTCCTCTCCTTAATGCATTCAAGTGCCGCGGTCTTCAGGTATCTATTGCACTGTAGGTTGAAAAAAAAACGAATATATATTTTTCGCCGTCTTCACTAGGTTAGAAATAGGGACTCATTCTGCCGTAAGCCTCTGTAGCTCAATCGGCAGAGTGGTGGGCCTGTAACCTAAAGGTCCCGGGTTTGGATCCCGGTGAAGGCTAGAAAATTTAACTCTGTATTTTTTCGAAATATATATATATAAAGGAAGTGATAAATGTATGTGTCTCCACTTGGATCTTAACTGAAGTTTTGATATTTTGGACGATTTCATCGTGTGGTATTTTCATCTTGTCAATACTAACAGGTCAAGTATGAGATCCATGCAGCTTTGTTATTTTTATATTTTTTGCAAAGCTATACCAATTTTGACACAAATGTCTGGTACAGTTGCTGCAATTATTGTTTTGGTAACATTTAAATTTAATGTTAATCCAGTATATTAAGAATTTAAGTTCGGGGAACTTACCCGGTTCGCTAAATCGGTGACACACAATCCATAAGATGCTATAATAGACATCTGTACGAGCTCTCGAGAAGTCTCACATTTTTGCCTGGTAAAGCCTACCACTGGGGCACAGGATGACACTATTGAGAAAGGTGTCCACGTGTCCTTGTAATAACTCTAAACATGAAATAATTAAGATCACGATCTGTTTTAAAGGTTGATGAACTTGATGTTTGTTCTCAAAACAATCATCGATAGGCCCAATTTAATCAAAATTCCCGTGAAAATAGTTCTTAAAATTAATGTGTTAAGACGGAACAGGTTATTTTAGGTTAAATTATTTATTTAATTAAAATGGATATCAATTTAAACACTTTACAGGTTGACACCAGTGTAAGAGCCCAGTCATTCTGACTAGGTAGAGGATCAAGTGCATGAGAGGTCTAAGTCACCATATTTGGATATCGTTGTGTTGGTTCATAATGAGGTCTAAGGACCCAGTAAGACAATTTTACTATTATTTACTCCCTTTAACCGAAAAGATCCAATCAATATTGTTATTTCCATAAGTTATTCGATTTTAAAATTATTGCAGTTTTTTGTCGTGATTTTTAAATTTGTTCTATATTCTTATTCATAATATATGTTCATTCAAATTACACGTTTACGATCTTGTTTGACCATTGGGATAATACAAGTAATGAACAGAAATCGTATCCTTTTATTAAATCGTTAACATTCAAAGTATATGATAGTGAAAACATTACGTCTTCGAAATGACAATAACAAATCGTTAAATTTAAGACTTAAACTTTTGGTGACAAAATATATCGCAGAATCATTGATAAGGTGCATGGCAATTGTCTCGGTAGACTAGGCTGTGTGTTTGCACATGTGATCAGAGGAACATGTGTTGCGAATAATTTGGCCCGGCTATTAGATCAATTGTTGGCTGAATTTTTAGCCAATCTATATATGTATTTTTGAGAGACTTTACAGTTGGGAAGACTACACATAGAAAATAGCTAATTTATCTAAAACAATTCATCCTGGAGACTATTTTGTAATAAAAGAGGACAATGTCAGTATCAAACGAATGCCATATTTGATCGGCCTAGATTTTTTTAAATGTTTTCCAAAATATATTGTTTGTGATTTTATATGATTTTATAAGGATTGGCCGACATAAATGTCCACTAAATTCGTTCTAAGCAAAATGACGAAAATGACAATTCCGCTAAATAAAATTTATGTACATTTTCTTTCGACATAAATTCAATTTGCTAAGTTTTAAGGTTATTTTGTAATCTTCGCCAAATTCACGTATTGAAATCCTAAGTACCCAAAACATATATACATATTCAGACCTATATTTTATGGCATAACGGACTTAGACAAAAGCAAGTTGGGATACAGCAAGACCTCTAGAAGCATGTTTTTACACGGCTTTCTTGTCTTCATTTCTTTTTTTCTTATAATAGAAACCTATGGGCAAATAAGGAATAACGTTGATAAATCGGACGCCTGTTCATTCCCCAAAACCATTTGAAGATAACGTAATAAAAGTCAATGTGACGTTATACAATTTCTTTATATATAAAAAATATTTACCGTTGAATGAACCCATTTGTTTTCACGCTGACAGTCGGAACCGCAAATGATACTATGCAGAAAAACGAACACCCTTTGGTTTTTCTGTATTGCCTCTCTTAAAGTTGGCCACTTGTAATTCGTAGGTCTGAAATAACTAAGCCCAGGTCTTCCGTCCTTCCCAGAAAATGCCTCGGTGATTTCTCTCATGACCTCGACACCTTTGTCGATTGGCAGATTGTTATAATTATAAACACGCATGGCAACCACCTCATTGAGATTGTCCTCATTCGACATCCATACGCTGATTTCAACCAAACTCTTGAAAAGCAATAAAACTACATCTCGTTAAGAAGTGTAACAATCAAGCAAATCACACATTGCAACCTTATCTTCTTTTGAGATCCTCTATTAAACTATTATGTACTTACCATAAAAAGTTACAATGTTTGCTGTTTGATTGAAATGCGTAAACTGCACTTAATTTCCTAACGGCGTGTCAGTCCCATGGATGAACGAAAACACTCTCTACCTCACTGGCAACACGCAATGACAAGACAAGACATTCACGGGACATTCACGCAGAACAAAACACCCAAAAGAGTTCGGCCTCTTGTTCCCCACATATCGGAGACGCCAATGGCTTGCAATGATGTGTACTAACTTATTCAACATCACCTCCATTGTCCATTCCTCACAACATATGACTCCCTCATATACCTCAGGCCGTTAGACTGCTGGGTTTCATTTTGGACATAAAAACCATGTTGCCTTTGTGGTTTTCCTCATTATAAGAGCTTTTTGGGCTTTGCTGTTGGTCAGTGATATTCAATGTTGTCGGCCAATGCCACAATATTCAGTTATTTATATTCAAGCGAAGCATGGCCTTGCTAGCCAGAATCCGAGTTGCAACCCCAGTGGAAGCAAGCACATTCTCCTTTATCTATACATTATCAATATATAAATAGTCCAGCATTTGCTGTGTATCTTAACACGCATTTTGTAAAACTTACGTTTCATGTGTGTGCTTTTTTTTTTGCGTGGTTTTGTTTTTCCCTTTCCCTTTGAAACGTCAAACTCTAGACCTGAAAATCCAACTACCTGGAGATAACTTACAAACAAGGTTGACATGGGTTATACCCATATCGCGATAATAGTCAGAGGTCGCCCAATGGTGGAGTATTCGTTATATTGTGGTTCTCAGATTGCGAGTGTGATCTCTCAGTTAGCAACAAAACTGTCTGATGGTTGTTGACGGCTTTCTGTGCCCGGGTGATCTCCCAGTTAACAACAAGCTGACTGGTGGTTGTTGGCGGCTTTCTGTTCCCAGCTGTTCTCTCAGTTAGCAACAAGCTGACTGGTGGTTGTTGACGGCTTTCTGTTCCCAGCTGATCTCTCAGTTAGCAACAAAACTGTCTGGTGGTTGCTGACGGCTTTATGTTCCCAGCTGATCTCTCAGTTAGCAACAAGCTGACTGGTGGTTGTTGACGGCTTTCTGTTCCCAGCTGATCTTTCAGTTAGCAACAAAACTGTCTGATGGTTGTTGACGGCTTTCTGTGCCCGGGTGATCTCTCAGTTAGCAACAAGCTGACTGGTGGTTGTTGGCGGCTTTCTGTTCCCAGCTGATCTCTCAGTTAGCAACAAGCTGACTGGTGGTTGTTGACGGCTTTCTGTTCCCAGCTGATCTTTCAGTTAGCAACAAAACTGTCTGATGGTTGTTGACGGCTTTCTGTGCCCGGGTGATTTCTCAGTTAGCAACACACTGACTGATGCTTGTTGACGGCTTTCTGTTCCCGGCTAATCTCTCAGTAAGCAACAAAATTGTCTGATGATTGTTGACGACGGCTTCCTGTGTCCGGGTGATCTCTCAGTTAGCAACACTGACTGACGGTTGTTGACGGACGCCTGTATTCAGTGATCTCTCAGTTAACGACAAAACTGACTGATGGTTGCTGACGGCTTCTTGTGTTTTTTTGGTGCACTTTAAGTTAAGCGACAACAACAAACTGATATTATGTGGTATGTACCAATTTTACAGTTGTTCAGTTTTTTGTGAGGATTTGATTGAAACACCTTGCAGTCAAGCGTTTGACTCCAATCAAACCAACATTGTGTCCTTTTTGTGAGAGTAGTTGTGTTGTAACAGCAACACAATCACGAGGAATGGAAACTTACCTTCGTTATAGGAGCTCCATATGCGTCATTATGGCAGTTATAAACACGATTGCTTTTCCAACATACATCTATGTCAAAGTATCGAATTCCACTGATGAGTTGGTCGGTAAAACTTAAATGCTGATTCCTGTAAAAACAGCTTACAGCAGGTAGTCCAAATGAATAAGTTAGAGCTCCATCGGCTCCCGATCCTGGAAAAAAACATATAAAATAAATTTATATATGACGCAAGACCGCTATTAATTTGCCATAAGCCCTAGCTTGTGTTAACGTTTGGTTCCACAACTCCCTCCAAGCTTTTTTTAATCAGCTTACATATGATGTGATAGGGGCTGCCAAGCTACCTTCAAAATGTACAGAAAAACCGAAACATTCATCCATCAAAAAATACACCAAATGTCACCTTTTTAGGTTATAACGTTACACTGACCATACACCTCAACTTAATTACTTCACTGCAATATCAAATACTCCACCAAAAACTAATGTGCAGGAAAAAATAATACAAGGAAACACACCATTTTTATTTAGAACTATATTCGAGGCTGACAAAACGCAACTTGGTAATAGTGGTCTAACGTCATATAAACCTTGCCATGGCCATAATAACACAGTATTTCTTCGCATGACGAAAGGAAACTGGTTTGGCGAACAGGCACTTCAGTTCTATTATTCTCTTTATCATTCCTTCTTTTTGTAGTGTAACCATCAAATATCAATTAGCTCTATTAGCGCAGACTTCAACCGTGGGATCAACTCTCCCCATAGCGTTAATGCCGAGGAGTGATGTGACAGAGCTGTAGTTTAAGCCACGCTCATGCACAGAAAAGCCCAGGTGCCACTTTCACAACATGTCGTACGAATACAAAATTCGTCAACTGACGTCAAGTAAAACTATAGGCTTAAAATACCGTACGATATTTCGTGGGGTTGTGGAATTAACGAAAAGTTTACCCTTCTTTCCCAAAACTTGAAAAGAAAGCAATTCAATGCTTCATTTGCATGTTAAAACTTTCAAACTTTTCACAGTATGATTGGTTGATGTTTACTTTATGTGCAACGGTTGTAACGGTTGCAACTCAATAGCAACAATTCAACATTTTATCCCGCGGGAGTGTTCGACACAGATACGCATTATAAGGAACACGGCTCAGTGGTAATAATGAGAACAAAGACCTCCCTTCATAGTCTCGCCAATACTTTAAATCCATCTCAAAGACAGAAACAGCCTATACCTGACATAAACAAATTCATTATCTGTAAACAAGCTTGTAGAGTTGTGATATTTTTAATTTGCACAGGGATAAACACCCATTGCATACCAGCATGGGATTGTTCATCTGGCAACATTTCACTAATAACAATACAATACAAGGGCGCTTCCACGCCAAAGTTTGTTGTCTGAATTTGATAAAACTTACAGTGCAAATACGGAATTTACTGACACGAACATAGTTTAGAACACGTGTGCTTTGCAATCGATATAATTTTAAATTAAGTGCCATTAATAATGGCACTTAAATATGAGGCAATTGTTTTGAAGAACTTTATCTTCAGATTTTGAAACCGTTATTTTTGGAGCAAAGCGAAATGCCTCTTTTTTGTTATTTTGTTCGGATTAAGATGATTTTAAGAACCTCGATATTAGACATATAATAATACGGTTACTTTTTCGGATTTAATGATGTTTAAAGCCACTATATGGGCCATAGAACTCGGACTTATTACCAGTACTGTATGACCTCTAGCTCGTTCTTAAATGTCTAATCCACAGTGTGACTACGTTCGGAACATAGACCACATGTGACATGCACTTGCTCATAAATAAGGGTTGAAAATCACTGAAAAGAACGAAATAGGATTAGTTACAGTTGAATTTGTTAAAGTTTTAGCTTCTTTTCCAAAATAAATATATACTGAAAATTTAAACTATATTTTACCTGCATTGTGGGATCCAGCGAAGGTCACCTTATCAAAGGTCAGGTCACACAGCCCTGCTAACCCATTACATCCTTGTCGACCTGATCAACATTGTGTAGTGTGGTGAGCAGGTATTAAACATTAATGCATACACACAACGGTCAATAAATGTTGTTTGCCCATTCTTGAGATATATTTGTTGTTTTGCAGACCTCCAGCACATAGCCACCTCAACATTTACTTGCACACAGATCCATAGACATAAAATATCATTTTAATTCATTTAGAAATATATCGGTCCCAACTTTCACATGGCTTGATTTTTTTTCAAGGTAAATATTTACTATCAAACTTTTTGCACTGTACCACGGTTTTTTTTACTTTAACATTTAATGGTTTTAAATTTGACTACCACCTAGATATATATATTTTATCATCTTAGCCCAATTGGGTTTTATTCCCTCCATTCAAAATCTGTAAAGTATATGGGCTATATTCTTTATAAAGTTTTTTATTTTGGTGAATAATAAAATCAAAACCAAATCAAATCTTTTTCTATGTTGGAGACGATCCACTTCAGACAAATCCCAAAGAACCATTATATCTAAGAGTGTATATAACCATACTAACACAACCAATAAATATAATGTCTTATTTATGTTCCCCCACCGCCCATAGAACAGAGCATAAGTAGACCTGTAACACACTCTAACACATTACACGTACTGTTGCAAAACTGCAACTCTTAGTAATTGATTTAATCTTCGTCAGGTTAATACACACAGTATGTTTTTGCATACATTTGCCTCATTATCCAACGTGTTCAACAATTGGACCCTGGCAAACAAACAGGAGACACACACATTGTATAAATCATGGCATCAAATAATAAAAATATTTTTTTCTCTATTCACCTCCTTTACACGCCATAACCATTCTCTATATGATCTTTGTATGTTGTTTTAAGAATGGCCTTTTACCACATATCGCTGAGTGTTGATCATTTATGGTGATGGCAAAATAAGTGTCGATACTTAGAAAAAACATAAATATCTCTATGTTCGGAATTTTGAAACTTCTTGTGTATAATACTTATCAAGAGCTGTTTTAATATTTTGTAATCCACACTTGTCTGCCACCATCAGTAAATAGATGGCTTAGAGACCTACTGCTATACTCACCACTTGTACATTGAGCGTATTCTAAAAATGACAATGTTAGTAAGTGTCACATTGGATGTCAGAAAAGGCATGAACACGTGTGACCTAGGTAAATAAAAAATCGTGATCCAGAAAGACGTCTGTGTAATTAGATATACTTACGCTTAAAACTACAACACAGCGCCAAACTACCCGTCAAACACCAGGAACTTTCAAGTCGAGAAAATTCCATCACCCTACTATAACAAGTCGTACGGCTGCTGTCACAAAAAGGTCTCTTTCCAATTAGTTTACAGCTGTCGCCCTCTGTGTTATGAAAATGACAAAAGAAAATGGTAAATAAACTAATTATTCTAAAATTAATCTAATAAATATTTGTCTGACATACAAATCCAGCATTTATGCATTATCTTTATAGATTAACGTATAGCACAAAGTATAGATTAGTGACCCTGCGTCGTCTTTATTTAAGAAAAATATAAGTTAGAGAGTTATATTAAAATATGTTTGTGTCATTGTCAATCTAATTAAAATCAGACCTCAAAAATGTGTTTTCTTTGTCGATATTAAGATTTAGCGCAATCACTCTACTTTTACTGTTCAATTGTGGTTGCGTTCGCGCAAGTCACTCGGGCTCCCCCCAGTCAGCCCAGGCGTCCCCTTTTCAGTTAGCGCGTATTACCCGGGTCAACTCGGGTGTGCCACTTCTTCGTTCACGTGTCCAGTGTCTTCGCACCCGGGTCACCTCCCAGTTCCTAAGGCCGCGAACACACCAAAAGCTGCTAACCGCGCCGCACCACTGAGCCGAGCCGAGCTGCATAAATATCT
>JARDVA010140482.1:0-10959 GCA_030265315.1 Mopalia swanii | reverse complement strand
TCTAGTCTCCAATGGGGCTTACCCACCTTCATTCGACACCAGATGGCGCCCGTCTCGCACTAAACACCCTGGTATATTCAGCGGCTGAAATGGACGGTCAATAGTAAATATATGTAGCCGCTGCATATTGGAGCGTACATCTTGAATGAAACATGGATAATTGGTCCTTTTTAAGAGTTGGATACCTGTGACAAACAAAATGCATTGTGACGTAACAGCTATTGTGGATGATCCAAATGCATTGTTCCATATTATAATATGGTTGAAGTCTTCAATGTTAGCCACGTTAAACATTCGGCATAGGAGACAGAATATATGTTTAAAGCCGTATCAAGAACATATCCCTCTTAGACGACGGGGATATAGTTCCAAGATTACATTGATGCACTGACGCAACAGTAAACATGTTAAGTTTGATGCTGGTTTTATTAGGACCGTCCTTTCGGTATATAGACATGAACTTGATTTATCGCTCAGTAAAGCAGGGATTTGGTCCAATATAATCGGGACCTTTATTAATCATCTAATATATGCAGATGGTATGTGTTGAGTATGTTCGTGAATCAAGACTCTTAGAACATTTTTGCTAAAATGTGATATTTGGTCCGATAGTGAAGCCGAACAGTTACAAAGGGTTTGAGCCTCCAAAGGTTTATCACGACTGTGTTCTTAAATATGTATCTTAACCACACCAACTTAAGCCATATCGTCTCTAATGATCTTAGTGACAATTACGACATCAACTGTCTGGGGAGAAAGTTGTGTGTACAGGCACATGCCCATCCTTATGTGAAAGTTCAGAAATTGTTCCAATGACGTTACGGGCTCCTTGTTAATATGTGAGCCACGTCAGTCCATGGCAGCGATGTTTGACGCCACACAGAGAATAATAATCAATACAATGTGAAAAAGATCTAATTCAGTTGACGTCCCTATTGATAGAATGTTATAAATGTTTCACGTAAACATAAACAACAACACTGATCACCAGAGAGGACGAAATGGTTGAAAATCAATCCAATCCGTGACGGTTATCCATTTCAATGACTTTAGTTGGATCAACGAAATCGAAGAGTTCCTCTGCATCGGTTTGACTGTTGGTTCGTGTGTCGTCAGCTTTTCAACCAAGGCTACTAATCCTACTTCGGTGTACCCCTCACAGGCTTGTGTTCGTCTGTCGACCTCAGGTATATGAATGAAACAGCGTTGCACGGGTGGGGATTTTACGACGTTTTCTCCCTGGTTTCCACCGCATTTACGCAGTTAACGGTGTCAAATGGACAATCCGTTTTTATATAAATGAAATACCTTTGAGTAAGACATAACACATCAACCAAACAAATGAACAATGGTTGTGGCTGAAGGTTCTAGTTCAACTGTTGGTCTGTACTCTTTTTATTTTTTTTACATAGATAACTTTTAATTCGGTCTCTATAGAATTGAGCTTCATAGACCCCAAAGAGTCAAATAAGCCGGGGTCCCAACACGCAGTACTTGCAAGTGCGTGCTGTCTACTTGCAAAAACATGTGCAAAATGTGGGGATCCGTACGTGGTGAGTACCGCCTCAGTACGGATTTGGGAGCACACAGACACGCCGTACCACCTTTAGTGCATGAGGAACTCTCGCTGTGGTCGAGCTACGGACTCACTCCCAGTACAGCCTCCCCAAATACACGTACGGACTAAAAATACGCACGGTGGGTTGTGACCCTGGCTATAGAGATCGGTCAAAATGATTCCTGTGGTGTTTATAATGCGCCATACATTTCATCGAAACGGCATAATTATATATTATTCATAGTCAAAATGATAACGTTACATTTTAACGCAAAATGCATGTACAACAGAAAGCAATTATATCCTCCTTAGACTCAGGGTTATGTTCTTTGTTATAGATTAAGGCCATTTAATATGGTAGCTTCCTTTGGGGTTTCTTGTGAGTTGGGTTGTTTGTTCACAGAGATGGACATTGGGTTGGAATTGCAATTTGCAACTAGATACTGGGCAGGTGAAGACGAGGCGTATCAAGAGGATATACAAGATAAGTTTGTCACATACTAGTAAAGTTTATGGAATCAAAACAGTTAAAGAGGGTATGCAAAAAACTGTTTATTTTTATTTATAAAACTTAAAATCATAATTAAGTAAACACAAACACAGTATAAAATGTATACATATCTATATATAAAATATATATTTTAAATGTAGTTCACATAGACCTATTTAACTGCTCATCGTATTAATAAGTGATAGTCGATTCAGCCTTCTAAATATTAAATTAAATTCCTGTCCACTTGCATAAACATCCTGCTCAGATCGCTAAAAAGTGATATATAACAAACATAGGCCATAAGATAATATACATCTAAATCATTTCTTGGGAATAAATGTTTTTCCTGGTCAGGAGGCATGGGGTATAAATGGAAGCTGATCTGGTAATACTCTACTGGGACGCGAAATCCATACACGGGAAGTTCGTCTTAAAATCAAAATTCAACAAAGCCAAGACATGCATATAATTAATTAAATGTATCAAACAAACGCATCATTCTGCGCAGAAGCCAGCCCTTCATATAAACCTAATTTTGCGGAATTTCGACCTTTGAACCAAAGTTCAACTCTCCGGCCTAAGTATACCAACCATGCTGAGGTCAACTACCTCTTCCGAACAAACCCTTCTTCCACATCACGCTTTCGAACAAATATTGCCTGGACAAACTTACTTTTCCTTGCAAATTCATAATGTTTTGTTCATCTACCTCTTTCAAATAAATCGCCGTGTAGGGTTCCATCCAGGCTTGAAGACACATCGATCATGTAGTGTCCAAAAACACTCCTCCGAATTAAACGACATCACACTCTTGCTAACAAACCTGCGTTATTCAACTCACAACAAACCCATTTAGTTACAACAGGCCAATCCCAGTGAAAACAAGATCTTCTATCGAATATGTTGTGTTGCGCTTTGCAATACGTGGCAGCTATAGTATTAACTGTGTTCTATATATCACCATAGATTGTATTCTGCTTTAAAAATAAGCGCAATTCTCTCTGACCAAAGTGGCAGACTCCGATAAAAAGAAAATAAAACAATACGATACAACAGTACTGCGTATACACTAAAGAAACGGCCCTAATGTATCGCCAGAATAAGACGAAACAGAAATCAAAGTATATACAAGTATAAACAATGTGAAGGCATAGGCCTACTGGCGCATATTGACATAAACATAAATCCAGGAAAAAGAAAAGCTGTCTCTTCTGATAACTCCAGTTATGTGTCATTGGACTCTACCATACTCTGCACTTGTCCTGCGGGTTCATAAAGCTCGTCCTTGGACAATTAAACGCTTCCGAGAATTCTTTAGAGTTCTGCAAAGTGCCGATGACTCTGTAACAGTAGAAATTTTACTTTATTGAATAAGATCACGGACGTCAGGTTTGTATTTATTATTTAATTAACCCCTATACCTAAATGCAATACAATATTCCTATCCAGTTTGTCGGTGTTATACGGAAGATCTATTTTACATGTTTTGTTTGTTTAATTTGAGTTTAAGGCCATGCTACATGCTATTTCACTCGCATGACAGAGCACCAGGAAAATGGGTAAATCAAATCACCCTCTCGACACCACTGACAACAAACAACGACAAGACCGGACAAACACAGGATGTATCAATACTAAAACATCACAAAAATATTGACTTCATGCTGCCCATTAACTCTGAAAGCAGGACGGCAACAGCTCGCTCGCTCCCATGAACCGTTTTAAACAAGTCGACTGAAGTAAAGAGACAAATTTCAATTAAGCCAATTAATTATTAAAAAATACTAAAGGTAACACAAACTCATTTGGATATCTCCTGCAAGGTATATATTACCTGAATCTACCGGGACTATGTACCCCAGTTAGAATTCTGTTGACAGCACTCTGGGGCCTCATAGCTGTGCACCATATCTGAAAAAAATGACGTATAATTATACATAACAGTAAATATTTCCTGTCTTGTTGAGAACATTTTTATTTCTTTTGTGAAGACCAGGGCCCACTTCCGCAAGGCCTACTTACGCTGAGGTGACCTTTACATTAAAGATGATACTTTGGGGGAAAATTAAGTATAATGTAGCGGCTTGTAATCTTAATGTAGGCCTAAAGGAACATTCTCACGTTGCGATTTGTAGTTACGAAATCAGGGGATTCCCCTAGTTTACGGCATTTTGATTGGTGGGAAAAATTATACTGAATAAGCCACCAATCAAAAGAAAAGAGAGGAATCCCCCAAAGTGGTTACTACAAATCAAGATATTTTGCGCATTACATTCGATGATTTCATATAGGAACGATGCTGTATTTTGTTAAATTGTTTCGTTTAATTGGATTTTTGGCTGGCTTTTTTCACAGTAAAAAGTGTTTATCACAAGATTAACATTACATACACAGCAACGATCTTCTCTCTACATTCTACTGCCATTTATTTTTTCTTTACAAAGTAATTTATTCTGCTTACCTTACGTTTAACATGATATGTGCATCAATGCTCTCACTAGATTCTACGGTCATTTGTTTTTTATTTATATTTTTGTTTGTTTACTTTTTATTTTTCCGTTGTACATTTTTTGTAGGTAAATTTATTTTATCTGCTTTCAACAAATCGAACGTAACATGATCATCAGTATTATTCTTTCTAGTTTCTACGGCCATTTGTTTTTTTTGTTCTTTTTTTTTTGTTTTGTTTCTTAATTGTTTTATTTTTCGTTGCAGAGTTTTTTTTAGTGGTTAAAGTTATTAATGCGTTTACTACAAGTTCACCATGTCATGATCACCAACGCCTTTCTATCTAGGTTATACGTGCCACCCACTTAGACAATAATATTTGATGTAAGTACCACTTCTTATCAGGCTTAACAAATGACCTTTCCATTCATACAAGAATCTTGGTTGTATTTCGATTGTTCTTGTGCTGTAATGGAGGAGGGACGAAGGTAAAAAAAACTAATGCTGCAAAATTATATTTGCATATAGTTGTGTGAAAAATCTAGAACTATTCAATTACTCAGATAAGGCTTACCTGAGCAAAGTTAACGAAGAAGAGTTGATTGGGTGTAAAGTCTATTCCCGGTAGTTTTTGTTCTTCCTTTCCCATCTCCTCTACCCACTTCCTGTACGCTGTGAATGATTGTTTCATTCCGCCATTGTCAGCTATATTCTCACCCTGTGTGTTGATTCCATTGAGCTGCAGAATTGAAATGAATGTCGAGGTTATGTGTAGAAATATCATCTATATGTATTCACTAACAGCCTTTAACTGACAACTGTGAGCCAACTGATTACAAACATCACGCAACCTGGCGGCAATAAATATTATTCATCATCGACTATACACTTAAAAATTATATTAGTCAATAATATATTGTTATTATTTATTCTGGTTAATCCCTTTTTGGGAGAGAAAGGCAATATATATCCTTTACCTCTTTTCTCGAAAAGTGTATTATATGCCAATATATGTCATTTATGGAAAGGGTAACTCATAACTAAGGGTTAAAAGTTCGTATATGCCGTTTATGGGAGGAATCCACCGAAAACCGTCGTAACTTTTCGTAAATGCCGTTTATGGGAATGGTAGCCTACAACTCATGTTAAACTTTCTTATATAGTGTTTTTTGGGAAGGGTATCCCGACACTGAGGGCAACCTTTGACACATGCTGTTATTTAGACTATTAGAGTCTACCATATACCATGGATCGAAGGGCATGTTTACAAAGTAATGAACCCAACATCTGCTCTGCCCGGCAAGTTTGGACGAATACTTACCAAACATTTACACTTTTTTATTGACAGTTGTATACAAATAGGTTCAGCTTAGAACATGTAACTGTTGATTGACGAAATAACCATGAACTAAAGCAACGATTGAGCACCATATGAGCTGTTAGCACATATTTCTGTCCCAAAATATAACACTCCATACGGGGGTTTCGATTTATGACGTTACGACAACATAGTGACGTCCCTTGGCGAAATAACTTCAACGCTTTACGGCAAGTGAGTGCCAAGCCGCGATATTTAACTTGGATGATTTTGGCAATATTGCTAATTTCGAGATTAATGTATAGAATACCTTAAATTATAACGCAGTTCTTTGCAAATGCATCTGGGTGGGTTTTGCACGATTTCTAGCATTTCTTGTTTTGGAACTATCGAAATTTAATTTTTCAACTCTGATTTCGCGAAAACCCAATTGATGTTCACACGTGAAATTCGGCCTGCCTATAAAGTGACGTAATAAATAATGAACAATTTTGACCTTAATGGGGTTGTCCACCCTTAATGAAAATGGTTTACAATAAACTTTTTCAGCGGTGATACATAACACCTTTTGTTTACGTAAACATACATTCATGTCGGCTTCCGGCACTGTGAAGTTACCATACTGCTGAATAACACACTGCGCCTTTTCCTTGAACCTCAGAATCACGTCCTTATTCCACCATTCCACTAAGTCACCGCTTTTATCAAAACTCCGACCTATAACAAATTTGGTTCGTGCACAAATAGCTCAAAGAAACAGTATTCACCAAATCTTTAACAGGTACAGTGGCAACAATTCTGTGAGGTACACAGCAAGCCCCAGTCGAGATTCTGACCAACATAATCCAAATAAACTTGTACTCAACATAATAGTGTTTAAAATGAATATTTTATTATAAAGGAGTGAAACAATCTTTTTCTGCCAATTACTCTCTGGTTAATGTGCACGACGTCCTCCTGGGTAAAAGGAAACATTCGTACCTCTGTCGTCAAATCCATGGGAAATCTCGTGTCCAATAACCATTCCGATTCCGCCATAGTTCATCGATCTAGTCATAATAAAACATTACGAAAACATTAGTTGTTATCAAATGGGTATTTACTGTGGTTTCATTCGCATGCTAACAATATTTTATGATTAACAGAGACCTTATAAAAACAAAGACAGGTTTTAGTCAACCCTTTAACCAGAAGAATGGAAAGCTTTATAAGTTAATGTAGATGGTGTAATTCCCATAGACAACGTTATAAAAGATATATGGGCAGTCGGTTGGAACACGTCCTTGTATCGCACCGGTTAGATTTTTATCTGTGAATGTCGAAGCGCTGGTAATTCTCAGTGACCTCTTTTATTGGCTTCTCCACTATTAAGTTATGGACAAATTGTCTCTCATTTGCTTAAATCGTGATGGATTCTATACGAAGACACGGGCTCACGCTTAAATGTACTATGAGTATACCAATAAGTTATCGAATTGCCTTACTTTATTTGCTATTTATTAAGTATTATTATTATTATTCGTTTTTATAAAATTGACTCGAATTACGTCTGTGCACAAACTAATAGTTTGCAAAATTTTCTGAACTAGAATCTGTTCAAACTAAGAAAGTGTTATCCCAAAATAACGAAAATACTGTTAGTCTTCACTTTCTAAAAAGACACAAAAATTATTCATTGCTTTTAGCTTTGGGAGCTGTGTCACTATCCTATCAGAGGAATCTGTTGAAACTAAGAAAGTTTTATCCCAAAATAACGAAGTGTTAATAGTCCTCTGAGAAAGAATATTTTGGCGGAGAAAACTCCCAGAATTCCGTGTGCCAGCCTATTTAGCTAGTCTGCCACTTGAGACGAAGCCAGGGGTTGCATAAATGGAGTTCAGACCCAATGCCATCCATACTACACAAATACCGTTTTTCACTTCTAATTAATTGACTCAATGGTGCTATATTCAACGTTGATGAATAAAACAGCACGAGTTTGTTGGACATTGAGTTAGATCTTAAAATTGCCAAAATATAAAGCTTAAACTAGAACGATTTGTTTGATTTGGGTTTATCGGCGAACTATTTCACTTATATGACGACGGATTGCCCAGTTCATACTGTTTTAAATACGATGGAAATCCAGGGGGAAACCTCCAAAAACCTCTCCCGTGATTACCGGAGCAAATTGTGCTACTTCCTCATACAGGCAGACTCGATCCGTTGAACGGTACATTTAAACAGGATTAGTAAGCGCTCTCGCTAACCACTAAGCAACGGCCGGGTGTCTCATTTAAATGAAAACGAGGCATGTTGACTATTTGAGGGCCAACTTTCGCGATAAATTGCCAATACAATCAGGACACGTAGTGTACAAGACAATCTTACTTTGGGTAATGTTTGGAAAAGAAAGGCGGCTGTAAAATCCCCGCTGGAAAAGCTGGAAGAGCAAAACAAAACACAGAATAAAATTGGGTTGGTTGAGAAAAAAAAAGAGTTTAAAATGTTTAGAATTGACAAAGATTATCTATAATATTGCAGCTGAATAATTAAGTACAGTTATGTACACTGTTAACAAAACAGCACTTCATTTATAACTTTTGGCAACGAATGTATACTTACTGATAGAGTTTCGTGTTGAGCTGTAGTAGGCGTTAACAACTGCCGGATTTGATATCCATCTACAATTAGTTAGTTTAGAAATAGTTAGTATTAGAAACGACGAGTCTCAGCACACATTGTAAAATAGGGCTAGCCTACACATTTGTAGTTTCTGTGTTTAACCTCAACATTTAATAATTTATATAACTATAATTAGGAGTGGAAATGCCGTTTTATTAAATATACCGGGTGTTTCATGAGAATCTTGGATAACCTGTGATTACAGTTGTTACTTTAAACAGTTTCTTGCCTCCATATTTCCGGTAAAGCAATAGAATGTCTTTGATTAGCCCCTACCATTACCGACAGAGTGTGGAACAATAAATGAAACGTCAAACTTGTATTTCATTAGTCAAATGTTTATAACATAAAAAAATGGTTTCCCATATTTTCAAAACAAATGGTACCATGCTCTCTCACACGGGGAGGCGTGAATGTGCTTCTTTTCAGACGAAAACCATTAATTTGGCGACACTTAACGACAAAGTAACTTGTGTATTCTTTTAAACTATCAAGATAATTGGTTGAAACAATATTTATATCCACAGAATGAAACTGGATCGGCGAACAGTTATAGCCCATGTAAACGTTGATCTACACAAACAAAGCTGTAATTACTCGTATGGAATACTCAAGTTTTAAATGAGAAGGACTTTGCAACATTTCTAGGACCTCCAGCTTAGGGTAGTATATTGCCTGTATTGTCACATTTATTGCGCCAAGAATAAGACGATTATTACGTTTCAAACAGAGCAACTATGTAGAATGTATAACGTTGGTTGTGTAACGATTGCGGGGCCGATATGCCCTACTGTTGGCATCAAAAGTGAAATAGTCTTAAGTTAATAAACCAATCGAAACAGGTTTACATATGCAGTCTTGAACAATCGTTAATACATTTCAACAGGATGCAATAACGCATTAAGTATTCACAAATTGCTTACTTGGTTTTGTCAACGGGCTCACGTAACTTCTTCAATGCTTCGATTGTACTTTGTTGGGCGTTCATCAGCACATTCTCCAAATATGTGTCAGGGTTATAATCACGCTGGAGGAGTATAATGTTAGGTATAATGTTGATTTTTGTTTTCATAGAAGTCGATGTATAACCATCTGGCCTAATTTAAATCAATGTAATGACACAATTGGCCAGATGAAGAAGAGTTTGTACAAAGTGTCTCCCAATTTTATACATAAAAACAAGAAATAATGTCCCCCCCCGCCAAAAAAAAAAATAAAAAAAATACGATATAAAAAAGCTTATATCGTTAGGGTTGGAATAGGATTGCATATTAAATTTAATCTGATATAAGACGACATCAGATCATGGTGAAGGTTTATATCTAACCTGAAATTGCAGCTTTAATCTGGTGTTAGAGGTTAATCGATTTTTTAGGTAACTGTACCCAGGTGACGGGATCAAGCCGGCATCTCGACCTGATAATTACAATTTTTTAAGCAGAACTCGGATATCGCTGTATGAACATTACTACACACCCAGACAGTACAACGTTGTAATGTACATTATGTGTCATTCAGTAGTCTAACACCTGTTAGATAAATAGTAGTTGGAGACAAATTGATATTATGTGGAATACATTTGAAGATATACGCATCATTTTTTTCACTTAGGGCAACACTTCTTCAAAAATCTTACACAGGGCAGTGACAGTTCCGTTGACTCCTCAAACAAACAAATGTTTAATGAACTTTAAACTGGCGGGTGGGCCGGATTAGCCACTTAATTACGATTAACTTCTTTGAACTGCCTTACGTCTACAAATTCTGTGTGCGGAAATCCTTGACATTTTTAATGCATACCCATCTAGACTGCGAAAGAGCAAAACACTTAAATCCTACAGGCTTCAACATCAAGTGAGACAAGCTGTAAAGACATGGTTCAAACTGTTATAGCCTCCTCTTTTCGCAAGAATGGATGCTTGAAATCTGGTAGAAAACGTTGATATGCTAATCTGAATCTTCCCAAGTCAAGGGTTTAAACGCTCAAGACCAGATTTACACCTTTCCATACTTGCCGCAATTGGCATCTGAAGTTTGGCAAACATTTCATTAGATTGATGAAAGCCTAGCAGACAGCCGTTTACAAACCACGTGCCGCTCCAACAAACAAGCGTGGCCCAACTGTCATCTACTGTGTCTGTGATGATGACAGTATTATTTGGTTCGGCCAATAACGTTTCCAGATGAAGCCTACTAGCCGTCCATTGCTTAAGCCTGCCGCACACGGGCTTGCCGCCTGTGTTCAACGACACGAGTGCCGGGTATCACAGCCACTTGCGCAGCTCTTCAGAATCAGCGCACACGAGTGAAACTGGCAGATCCATGTGCCACAGCCTCGAGTCACGTGACCAGCCATCGCCAATAATTCTATGGTCGCCATTTTGCATGAATCACGTGAAATCCAGCGCCGTTTCTATTGGTCAAAAAGTTTTCCTGCCTCAGCCAGGAGCACAGCGAGCCCGCGAACGATGTGGAATC
>JARDVA010140260.1:0-10964 GCA_030265315.1 Mopalia swanii | reverse complement strand
GCTCCCCATGATGTGGAAGAGACACATTTTAACAAATTAATACCTTTTTTGCATTTGTCAACAAGCTGATCAATATGGAGTTGCCATGTAAGTTGCTTATCCAAGACAACACTAAAGAAAGAGGGTGCAAGTCTTATATATTATAATCGACAATGGATGTCTTGAGTCAGCGATGTTAAAAACGTTTGATGCGTTGAATTAATTATATGCATGGCGGTTACGCTGCATGGAGAAGGTAAATAAACAATACTGATGTAAACTTAATATGTTATGACTTTGACGTTGAAAATTAATCAATACGTAAATATTTTAAGAAATAGCGACTGCTGGAGTCATAAAGTGGAGGACACAACAATTCCCTTTTTTTCGCTAGTTCTATCACGAGAAATTAATCAAGTGGTGTTCGCATGGTTTTATAGTGGTTCCATTCACGACAAATTAACCACATGGTGTTCACATGGTTTTCTGGTGGATGATGACAATACCCCTAGGCCAAAATTGGCCGGCGGGTAAAAGCCCCAACCCTGCCTTATCATGTCGGGAGTTCGAATACCATGCAGGACGCAGACCCACAACCCTGCCTTACCATGTCGGGAGTTCGCATACCATGCAGGACGCAGACCCACAACCCTGCCTTATCATGTCGGGAGTCCGCATACCATGCAGGACGCAGACCCACAATCCTGCCTTATTATGTCGGGAGTTCGCATACCATGCAGGACGCAGACCCACAACCCTGCCTTATCATGTCGGGAGTTCGCATACCATGCAGGACGCAGACCCACAACCCTGCCTTATCATGTTGGGAGTCCGCATACCATGCAGGACGCAGACCCGCAATCCTTCCATTTCTATTCATGTTGTGTGGTGAGATTATGTGAGACCCCCATGCATAATATCAGGGAAAGAACGTACACAATGACCCAGACTCCACCCCACCTGACAACTTTTCCTTCTTCTTCCTGTAGTTTGGTTTCCTTCCTTACTAAGCGCTCACGACCGGAAATGTCGGTATAGGACCTTTGGTCACCGCACTATATGGCGTAAGACCGCTATTATCAACTTCCGTTTTGTCACCCCTCGATTTATAGTTCTTACTAAAATGGAGTGGTGGCTTGTTTTATTTGTTGTGCTGCTGGAAATTTGTTTTTGTTTGAGTATTTGATATTGATGTGAAGTAATTGAGTGGAGCTTTCTGGTGAGTGTAATATAAATCGGTCACATTTGGCGTATGTATAGCACCATTTGATGGAGGGGTGATTCGGCTTTTGTTGACTTTCTGAGGCAACTTGCGGACCCCCTCGGTCTTCGTGGGCTCTGTACCGCATTATATCACCGGTCAACCTTTGTCAAGATTTTCACAGAACACTCCAAAAGGACCAATTAAGGTATATGTGCCAGGTGTTTTTTGCCCAACGAAAGTTTGGGAGGGAGCTGTGGGGCCAAATGTTAACATTACGGCTTATGGAAAAACTAATAGTGGTCTTGCGTCATATCAAAAATACAGCCCGCGGCTGCGCATTATCGGTAACAAGACATACACATTTGGCTACTTGTTAACACACATTTTCCGAGGGTAGAATAGCTTCTCCGTGATCCGCTGCGACAGTTCCGGTATGATGGGAGTCATGTTGGTTATGCATAGTTAAGAGAGGTGACTGCTACATGCAGTCGTTGGAAAACTCATATTCAACACATAAGTTCGATCATTTCTCGTTATATTGGTGTTATTTATCACATCAAACATCTTCCGTATATGAAAACGCCTTTTATGCTATATTACTCTTATGTTGTTATATAGTGTGGCGAAATACATAGAGGCCTACAAGTTCCACCTGATGCCCCTTGTTACCTAGACTAGATCGCCCTTAATCCTACAATATAAAGCATTCCCATTAAAAAAACTTAATGACTTTCAATCCTTAGTGTTTGTACATAAATGTGTGCACCATCCTTATATGGTCCCATTGTTGAGAATTTATAGAGTTCATGTGTATCAAACAAGACTGTCTAGTCTCAATTTGTATACTCATATTTATAGAAGTGACATACGTCGTTTCTCTATTGGAATAAAAGCACCAATGGTCTGGAACGAATTGGCTGTATCAGAGAAATGCTTTGGATTCCATAATTTTATTTTTCTTAGGTAAAAAATATTAAAATGTTAAATCTATAAACCAATTAAAATAGAATACTTAAATCCATTTTCACGTGTTCTGATATTGTTGTCTTTTCCTATGGAACAAAACAAACCTCTCGCAGTTTTAATCCCGCCATTGTGTTAGTGAAGAAATGTTTCTTCATGTTATGCCAATGAGAATTCTGACCACTTCTGATTGATTTGCCTTTCTTAAGGTTACAAAGGGATCGGGAATTCTAAGAATGGTATTCTTACATTTGAAATATTGGCTCCATTGAAAAGATTTATCTTATGTCTTATATTATAAAACTCTACATTGATGAAAAAATGAAAATGAAATGGGACAGTTGAGCATATGATGTTATAGCTATCAGAATATAGATCCAGATATTCGTCATTTTGTAGCGTGGATGCTATACCGACGGTAGGCCTATATATCGCCAAACGTTTTGTAGGTGGTTCATTTTGACCAAAAACAAAAAAGTGTGTTTAACTGTTTTAATTGTACTGATTGATGTAATCGTCTGCTTTTGGAGTTTGTAACCTGCATTCATCGATTTTACTAAATACCGTGACCACTATATTGCAAGGTAGGGTAGCCTGTCGTTTCTTTAACATTGCCGGTTGTCGGCTTAAAAAAAGCTTGAAAAATATTTTTAAATAATATTCCAACCTATGAGAAAACTCAATTCATAAGGTTTTGTTAAATTTGATCATTGGATTTGCAATATACCCTATATATAAAGCATAATTATGTTATAATTGTGCATTAGCCCTCAATTGGCGTAAAGCGATAATGTTAATTCGCAAACATTTAACTGCAAATAAACTTCTAGAGACGAAGAGATTGTTTGTTTGATTGGGATTTAGCGTCGTACTCAAGGGTATTGCACTTATATGACGACGGATTGTACACTTCACTCGGTTCCTTGCCCTATTATGATGGATTGCCGGGAGGAAACCTCGTAAAAGCAAATCCGGCCGGAGCCACATCTTGTGACTCACTCATATATCTGAGGGTCGACAGACAAACTCGATCCCGTGAACGGTACATCAAAGAAGGCTTTAGAAAGCGCGCTCGCTAACCGCTAAGCTACGGCCGCGGGCCGAGACAAAGAGAGAGTCACGAAGTGACACTCTCCCCCCCCCCCCTCGCCCCACACACACTCCCCTATAGTGCTGTGTCGTTACGTCAGAACTTGAAAACCCCCGAACAGAGTTCAACTGCAACTGAAATGGCTACTGCAGTATTATGAGCACATTAGTTTCTCGAGACAAGGGGAGTCATGAAGTGAAAACTCTATCCATCCACCCCCACTCCCCCCCAACCCACTTCTCACGCTTGTGTCGTATTTCTAGTCAAACGAGGAGTGCATGTGATCGGACAATGGAAGGGCTATAGGTAAACGGCATTAAATATCCCCGAGCATAGCACAGTCACTCACAGTAATAAATTAAGTAAACGGTCGATAACATTAAAAATATATTTATTGTATTGATTCAAAAGCGGTGTTTAAACATTAAAAAACATATATGTACAGTAAAGATTAATGGCAAACGTGTGAACATTATAACATGAACCTTGAAAATCACACACATTTCAACACATAAATGATACTCAATTGGTAAACCATACAGGCGGAGATGGCACAGTGTGAAAGTAGGATTAATTTATTATTATCATAATAGCCTATCTCGCATATTTCATAACAATTTAATTACGAGGTGGTGCTCCCCGGCGAACCTCACAACGAAATGGCACACGAAACACGGCATTAGCACTGGCTCCGTATCCCCCGGGTAAACACAGGCAGAAACCGAGAAACTCCGAAATACATAGTTCACGCACATCCCCCTGGTACCACACAAGTGGATGGCTACAGCTCCCTGACACCAAAAAGCGCCGCCTGAGTGTCCCCTTGGTGAACACAGGCAGACACTCAGTAAGCCCAAATTAAGGCGTATCCCCCTGGTACGACACGAGTGGATACTACATGCATATCCATATGTTAACGTTACAGGTTAGCACCTTAAAACCTTAATCTGTGTCATTACAACCGGATTGCTCATGGAAACCCCTGCAGTACAAATGAGGCATATATACAAAATACTCATCACATATTCATGTATGTCGTATGTAACATGATTGTATCACATGAATACACATGACTATTCGAATACCAAACTTTATATTAGTTCCTCCTCTGTGTGCTACAGAACAAGAGTGAGGGATTTGGTCGTCCTTGACTCGACGTGCACTGCTGCTGCGTGCTGCAGTGCACCACAGCGACTGACCAATCACAGAACCGGCATGCTTTGAAAAGTACAGCATTGCGGATTTTTTAAACGGCCAGCAGATGAAACTTGACTCAGGGACGATAACTCTAACTATTGGTCGTACTGCTTTTTGGTCGTACTGCTAAACCATAATTTAGTCTTAATAGTGCGATTGCTTGAAATTGAGGTCGCTTTTTTCTCTGCTGTTCGCTGTAATATTACAGCCGATGCGGTACACAATTAGAAAAGGGCTACATGCGTTTGCGCTATTTCACATTCAGAACTAAAGGAGGAAAAAAAAAAGATTAAAATGAAAGTGAGGCCGTGGACTTTGCAAAACAAAACAAGCGGTTTTATATGGTAAAACTTTCAACAAAATGACTTACGTGAAAATATCAGTGAGTATCAAGTCAATATTCTTACTGTTCAGCATCTTACAAGACTTACACAACCACATGTCGGAACACCGCTCGGCCATTTTCGTACCGTAAATAATCTTGGTCGATATATGGATCATTCCATATGGCCCACTTATCCACGCGTTTTTTGTTTATGTCTGAAGGCAATTCCTGTGATGATATAATGACGTCAATTATTTATATAGGACAAAATTTTTATTTTTTACAAGTCATACATCAAAGTTTCTTGTTTAAATGTGATTTTACCCGAGAAACAGGTTTGTTTGATGTGTTTTGTTTTTATCCAAATCCGCGGAGTACTTTGGTTGATTTCCACGCATGCGCACAAAACATCCGGCGGTTAACATGACAAGTTTTGTTTTATATTATTGCTTCCATTCACCGCCGAGATAACTGTACCGGGACGGAATGTGTCGAAGGAAGTTCCGACATGGGCACAATCAACCGAAGTCAGGTTCGTGAGAGCGATGACCTAATAAGAAAATAGTTTGATAGCAGAAAAATACGAGAAATCATTTAAAATCACATCGACCTAGCTGTCACATTATTACCTGTACGGGTTTGATATCTCAGTACAAGGAGACCAACAAACACATTACTATCAAGGTCCAATTTAGAAGACGAAGTCCCCAAGTGGGGAAATTTGTTAGGGAAACGATTTTTATCCAGCTGTTTTGCTTTATTATTGTTGCGATGTGTCAGATTTAGTGTTGGCGTGCAGACTCGATCTGCCTAATTATAATAGGACTTCCATTACATTTTCTCATCACTCGCTGGCCTAATTTCGTCAAATACGAGGATACGTATCGAACTCAAAGTCTGATACAAATTAATAGAGGCCTTTACCAATCACTGAAGTCACCAGGAATCACCAGGCCTCATATAGACCGCAGTCTCCGCCATTATCACTACTTGGTTCTATATAAAAAATGTAAAACTTTATAATATACGCAATCAACAAGTAATTAAGGTATTTAATGTAAATGCTCTTGATAAAGTCCGTTTTGTTTCAGCTGTGCTTCTGTTAACCATCCGGCTACAATAGAACTGATCTCCTGAAAATTAAGCAGAGAAAAAAAACCTCAAAAAATTAAAGAAACCAAACAGGCTGTCAGTGAAACATTAGCATCACAAATTATCAGCATATGATAAATGCCCAGCTCTTTTCCATGGTAAACGTTAACTGTTAATAACATACAACAAATCTTTCTGTTTGATAAAAAGCCAATTTCATCAGCATGGGGATAGAATAATCCGTCTCCACACTAACAGTCCTCCTATATATTTTGAATATGAAAAAAGACAAAATTTGCTTGCCTCCACCGAGATTCGAACCCGCGCTCGTTGGGTTACAGGCCCACCACTCTACCGACTGAGCTACAGAGGTTCCCAAGCGCTTAAACTAGGATAAGAGTCCCATTAAATCCGGATAACTGAAGGCGATACAGATTTGATGTAGTTACAAGTGCGACTCGTCTTTAATCGGCGAATCTTACCTGTTTTGCAGCCCGTATAGCAGGAGTGTCTCTTGGACTGTCTGGACCCATGTTCTGACAATGGGAGCTACCGTTAATAAATACGGATATCTCCTCAGCTGTCTGATTTTTTAGAACACTGAGATAGTGCCACGGGTCGATGGAACCTGTAATAGACATTTAAATCGAAAGATTGTCAAGAGCGAACATGTGTACATGTATAATGACCAAGGAACCAATACTGATTCATCGGCATATACGTTATCTCCATTATGATGTTCTAAAAAAATCTTATCATTACCAAGTTTTGGGGAGCGGCTCTCCGATTGGTGTTCTCGTCACACAAATAGGCTTGTCATTACCAAGCTTTGGAGAGCGGCTCTATGATTGGTGTCTTCATCACACCAATAGGCTTGTCATTACCAGGTTTTGGGGAGCAGCTCTCAGATTGGTGTTCTCGTCACACCAATAGGCTTGTCATTACCAAGTTTAGGGGAGCGGCTCTCCGATTGGTGTTCTCGTCACACAAATAGGCTTGTCATTACCAGGTTTTGGGGAGCGGCTCTATGATTCGTGTTCTCGTCACACAAATAGGCTTGTCGTTACCAAGTTTTGGGCAGCGGCTCTCCGATTCGTGTTCTCGTCACACAAATAGGCTTGTCATTACCAGGTTTTGGGGAGCGGCTCTATGATTCGTGTTCTCATCACACAAATAGGCTTGTCATTACCAGGTTTTGGGGAGCGGCTCTATGATTCGTGTTCTCATCACACCAATAGACTTGTCATTACCAGGTTTTGGAGAGCAGCTCTATAATTGGTGTTCTCATCACACCAATCGGATTGTCATTATCAGGTTTTGGGGAGCAGCTCTATGATTGGTGTCCTCATCACACCAATAGGCTTGTCATTACCAGGTTTTGGGGAGCGGCTCTATGATTGGTATTCTCATCACACCAATAGGCTTGCCATTACCAAGCGTTGGAGAGCGGCTCTATGATTGGTGTCTTCATCACACCAATAGGCTTGTCATTACCAGGTTTAGGGAGCGGCTCTTTGATTCGTGTTCTCATCACACCAATAGGCTTGTCATTACCAGGTTTTGGAGAGCGGCTCTATGTTTGGTGTTCTCATCACACCAATAGGCTCATCATTAACTGGTTTTGGGGAGCGGCTCTATGACTGGTATCCTTATCACACCAATAGGCTTGTCATTACAAGGTTTAGGGAGCGGCTCTTTGATTGGTGTTCTCATCACACCAATAGGCTTGGCATTACCAGGTTTTGGAGAGCGGCTCTATGATTGGTGTTCTCATCACACCAGTAGACTTCTCATTACCAGGTTTTGGAGAGCAGCTCTATGATTGGTGTTCTGGGACCCGATTCCACAAAGCAGTTTTATACTTAAGTCAAAATGTGTAAAGGACCTCACATTTCTCAGCTTTACATTTCAAAATCTAATATTTTATCATAACTGTTATAACGTTAGTAAGTCACCACTGCAGGTATTACATTAAAGGTAAGTTCAGACTAGTATTTTGACTTAAGTCAGAAAATGCTTTGTGGAACCGGCCCCTGATAGCACCAATAGGCTTGTCCTTACTATGTTTTGGGGAGCAGCTCTATGATTCGTGTTTTAATCCCACCCATAGATCTCTCATTATCAGGGTTTGGTGAGCGGCTCTATGATTGGTGTTCTGATAACACCAATAGGCTTGTCATTACCAGGTTTTGGGGAGCGGCTCTATGATTGGTGTTCTGATAACTCCAATAGGCTTGTCATTACCAGGTTTTGGGGAGCGGCTCTATGATTGGTGTTCTGATAACACCAATAGGCTTGTCATTACCAGATTTTGGGGAGCGGCTCTCCGATTGGTGTACTCGTCACACAAATAGGCTTGTCATTACCAGGTTTTGGGGAGCGGCTCTATGATTGGTGTTCTGATAACACCAATAGGCTTGTCATTACCAGGGTTTGAGGTAAAAATACTTACCATTAACAAAGACAATGCGAGAGCCTTTAGGACGATTCGATCCATAGAAGTCATTGGTAAAGCGGACTCGTTTTTCTATTGATGAGGAGCTGATTTCAAAGACCTCCTCGCAAATCTTTGTATTACTTTCAAGGTCCATTAATGGTAAGAATGGGCACGTTGTGTTTACATCACAAGTTTGATCTGAAAAAAAAAAACCAGGACTTTCCAATTCCGCTTGTACTTATAAGACAGATCAGGGATATTAAAGATATTCACATTATTTATTGATTATGTATTGTAAAAGAGTACAGCAGGCAACGTATTCTGTAGCAACAACCCCCTTCCCCAAATATATACACGGTACAGGATTTGCACGGTGCAGATAAATGTTGAAGTGTCATAGCAATTCGCTGCCAGAAGTTCTGAGTCCATTGAGTTTTACGAATGAGATACACCCAAGGATGGTCTCTGTGGACCTCGAAATGTCCAGATTGTACTGTAACAACACGATCAACTACATAGTTATACAAAAGAGCCCGGTCGGACATAGTAGGAGTATAACTCCGAGTGTCAATATTAGAATGTCCGTTCATAAGACATATATTTGCCATAATAAGGTACAAACACCCCCAAAACACTATATACAATAAAATATGTGCTCAAATAGGCATCATAAGATATAATACATGTTTATCTTTTCTTATTTTTTGAAAGTTTCAGAAAGAGTATAAAAATGCTCTAAATCCTTGACATCTGTCCTAATTTTGGCAACCGTCTTTTCGGATAAAGGAATTGCTTCCATGACAACTGTTTCCACGGCGACTGCTTTCATGACAACTAATCCAATGATAGTTACTCTCAGACTATATAGTTGGTGTCCTTCGGGTAATTATCGTAGAAGAACTTCCAGTTGTCTTCATAACGTGTCGTGAGAACCAATGTTCGGTCATGGTGGTTTTATAGTTTGGGGTGCGTCTACAACTAAATTAACATATAGTGGCACAGAAGCCGAAAGTCTTTTTAACTTCAACAATAATTGCTTTGTGTTTCTAGATTAGATTGAACTCACAATATCCAAACTGTGTGCAGGTTTGATATATCCACTGACGTATACCAACCCCGAAGCTGGGCCCCACGGTTGTGTTTGATAGCATGGCAATAAAGTTCGACCAGGAATTATCAGAACAGGATCCCCCAGTCGCTTTCTGAATAATAGAAGTGTAACATTAGTGTAATAGAAGTGTACCATTAGTGGTAACTAACTCACATAACAAAGATGTTGATATCTTGTATTCATGTATATGCGATCTTTCACCCAAGTGTATGATATCTTTTGCTCATGTGTATAAAATCTTTCACTCAAGTTTGGAGCAACAAGTTGGAATGGAGTCAACGGGAAAATGTATTATCATACGATCAGGCTAATTAAAAAAATTATACTATGTTGGAATATTCCTGTGGCAGAAATATTCTTCATCGTCTTTACAAAAAATGGTCTTCCCTGTGCAATGTGTGTACAAGAACTACCAGGGCAACATTCAATGGGCTTCTATTGTGGCATTATTAGGCACAAGAATTTTAATGGACTCTTTTGATGATCGCTATTACAAGTTCAGTTTTGTTAGAATATCGAAAATAGTAGTAACAATTTTCATTGGGTTTTTTACTTTATGCTTAGATCATATGATATTGGTCTGGTGCAATGGATATCCATATAGTGCAGGGGGAATATGGTGAGAAGTCGGATCCTAAACTATGTTTTGAAAAGAAAATCGTGAAATACATGTGACTAACAGATATTGTGGTAACATAATTGTTTAGGTCATGGGTGGCCATAGCGGGTAAAACGTGTCTGGTTTACCATCTTTTCGTCAGTAGAAACGTAAATGTAGCGATTTCAAGACTGTACCTTACCATATTATAAGCAGCCAACGCCTGGTAGGGTGTCATCGCCGGGTTGGTCATGTACTCACAAAGCTTTGAAATGTTCCTTACATCCATCTGGCCATTATACTGAACGATTCCCATGATAAGTCCAGCCATGTTCCCAACAAATTGAACAGTATCGTCATGAGAAGATATGTCATTACAGGATAAGAAATCCTTCTGAAGTTGTGAAAACTGCTTAGCTGCCAAATATTTACCAATGGATTGGAAAGCAGACCGCACATTTTCTAAGCACTAGAAGAAAAAATAAATAGAACCTGATTTATATGTTGATTTTATTAAAGCATGGGTATAAACAAATGTGTTTTATACAGCTATATATGTTCCCCTTGATCTCGACAAATGCTAGGGCTCTTGACAAGGTCATAATACCTGGGTAACATATTTTTAGAACGTTGATTATACGGAAATTGTTCCGCAAACAGCACATCCCAGGGACGTAAGGACCTAAGGACAACATTGGCGAACAGCTCGACCACGATTTAAACAGTAAGTTGCGCTTTTCTGTACATGGCCGGAGTTCATTTGACTCAATAATTTGCTCCCATTGTGTCATCATCAGGACAGACAGTGGTGGATACAGGATTTTGTAAAGACAAGGGTCCAGGGGCCGCTAGACCCCAGAAGATCTGAGATTGCGGAAGCCTGGAAAGGCAATCTGAGCTTATTTTGTCAATGATATTTGGTCAGTCCTTCAGATAAGCCGATTTTAATCTACAGTTTAAAAAGAAAA
>JARDVA010140149.1:0-10965 GCA_030265315.1 Mopalia swanii | reverse complement strand
CGTCTATAAGTATTAATGTGCGGGCTTGTTGGGTCTCTTACTAGAAAGACGATGTTGTGTCGGGTGCCCTGCGGTGTATACGTCACCGCGCAGAAACGTGTTTATGTGTGTATGGTGTTGTTGAAATAAGACAGAGCAAAAAATTAACCGTATGAACAGTGCTAATTTTAAGACATCTTTCGTGTGATTTGGGTGGCTCTAAAAAGGGCCTTTGGAATTAAACACGCTTGTGTGGGGGTTTTTACCCTGGACATCTGGACGACGATCTATCCTTAGTGTCTACCTCTGAGGGTGGGTTGATCGATGCATCTGGGTGAAGTGGAACGGGGTAGCTCGTCGAGTTTATCTGTTTGTAGAGAGCTGATCCATGACCCAGAATTGGTTGGTGACTTGGGATTCGTCTCCGTACGTGGCTTTTCGCGGGCTGTGAGTAGGTTTGTTGTTCTGGTCTCCCAGGTTCTTTGTTGGGTGGACGGTCGGTTGACGTGGGCTGCTGGTTTGTGTTGAGGGGTTGGCAAAATCAGCGCCACTGCCCCCGGACTGGCCCTCGGCAGCGCAGATCCGGATGGCCTCCTTACCCTCCAAGTTCTCGTAAGGTCCAGCAGCCCAGGCCTGACTGGCCTCGTGTTGTTCTTCTTGGCCTTGAGCCATTGGATGAAGAGAGCATACTGGGGCTTCTCATCTCCTGACTTGGACTTCTTGTTCTCCTCAGGCGTGGCGTGGTGGGTATCATTGCGGCTGGTAGCTTTTTGTGACTTCATGATTGTGGTAAGACTGGATGCAGATAGGTCATTTCTATATATAAAGTAAGCGCGGACGTGTGAGAAACTTGATGGATTGAAATTTCCAAAACTCGAAAACACATCTGAAGTGTGCTTCCTTGTGTTAGAATTCGGTGTGCTTGAAGGCCCTGAGTTGGGTAGAAAGAGAACGCTCTTTTGCGTGGTGTGTTTTTTAAAGCTATAGAACCGCGGCTGTTGTCATCGAGATTATAATAAAAACGGTGTATTCGTGGCATGTATGTTGGTGTCGCTCCTTCCTGAGGCGGGTCGTCTTGATTTGGTCATAGTCGTTCTACTTTGAGTCTCTATAACAAGTAGTTTGAGCGAGGGGTAACGCATAGTTTCGAACACAGCGCATTCAACCCACATACAACATGGCGCAGGCACCAGGGCTTGAGTAACGCCATGGTAACAACATGCCGCAGACACCAGGGCTTGAGTGACAGCAAGCTGTTACTATGACGTTACAGCACTCGTCTGCTTCAGTATTTATGTACACTGTACACTGTTAAAGTCAGTCCTTTGGTTTCAATGTCGCTAGAGAGACCTCAAAGGTGTTATGTAGAACCTCATTACGTTTTTATAAATAGTAGTTTGTTATCCTTTTTATTTTTGTTCATAAGTTTGCATTTTTATTTGATTTGATTTTTTTTTAAAACACACTGGGAGTGTGTTGTGCACTCACCGGAGCGGTTGAATCGGTTAACTGGCTAGAGCTGGTTAAAACCGGAAATATTAATACCAATAAGCACCATGAGCAGCGTGGTTTGCTGTACACTCACCGACACACTTCGAGTGTTTATCAGGCGTGTTTCTGTGGTGTGGTGTTCCGTGTGCAGTCGACGCTTGCGATGTCACGATGGACGCTTAACTTCATTCGGCGCATATGGTTGCCTCGACGCAGGAGCCTACAAAACCGTTGTTTTGGTGATCTATGACGATGGTTGGGTGGTTTTAGGGCGTTTACTTGTTTTGAAACAATTTAACGACGACGTGTTTTATCAAGCACAACACCCTGACACCATACTCACTACTACGAACACACTGTGTTACCAACGCTTGACGACTTGTCACGAACCTCGATCAGGCGAATGTTCACACCGCTAGCGGTGTTTGGTGTATTGAGGTGTCTCACGTGTCATCATTTGTGTTTTTGGTCGTTCCTGTTAGCACAAGCAGCGCAACCCCGCTTATCACAAGGGCCGTTCCACATCTGGAACGCAACGAAAGCCTCGTTGGTCGATGTCGCGCGCGGTTTAATCGTACGTTCAAAGGGCGGATGTACAAGATTTGTACAGCGGCTAGTACACGACACTACATCGATGTCGTGCGCATGCGGAGGACTTGGTGGTGGGGAACAAGGCTTATAAGAAGGCAGTATTTGGCGAACACCGACCCAGGTCTCACTCGAACAGCAAGATATCGTCCGCCAGCGTTTGTACGGATCGAGCACTGAAGCAAGCCGTCCAGCCTCACCCACCTCAACCTCTAGGGACCATCACTGGTAGCGTCACTGACATCCCTGTCCGCGTCACTGACATCCCTATCACAATCAAATGATTGTTTTGCCCCAATAATAATCTTTAAAATGCCACAGATTGAAGTCTGTACGATAAACAGTTTTCCAGAAATAAGCAGGTTTCTTTGTACAGTCTGTCAAAATATGAAGAGTCTGAAATTGGCATTTAAAGACTGGCTTTCAATTCAGTCTTAAATTCATGTTTACACCAGGTAGTGTACCAATTACAGAAGACCTATTGAGAAGTCCGTTATAGTGGTGTAACACACATTAACTTCCTTCCTCATTGCAACCCGTGATCGTGTTAAATACTGTGTCGGCTAACAGATCCTTCTGTGGTCTACTGCTCACGGAGTCGGTCTCTCCACCTCAGGTATGCATGAGGGAGTCACACCATGTGACTCCAGCAATGGTCTTTAAGAGCTCTACTCCCGGTTAACAATCATATTTAAGTACACAGTAAAAACACTAGTAATACGTAGTAATACGCCGGTAAAGCTTGTAAAAAGTAACAATACTTTTGGGAGTAAATAAATTAACAACATTGTTTAGTGTAATTTAACAGCGACTGAGTGTATTTCTATAAAAACTTGTGTAAAATTACATTTATATGTAAATTTACGACATATCTGTTTTTATTTATTACATTAAGGCGTTAAGAACAAACCACTAGGCTGTAAGTAGCAGTTTACAAATGGTGATTGTTATTGTGCTTCGTTAGGTAAAGTAACCAATATAGTGCATATAAATATGTGTTGGATAAGTAAACCTGCTTTTGATTGATATGAAATTATCTTTAGTTTCAGCCCAATCTATTACACTGAAACCTATCAAACATTAACCTGTTTGTTGGAATTGTAATGTTCAAATGTCTACCCCACAATATTATTCAAAATATTCAACGCCAGTGGTTATCTTATTTTCAACTGGAAATACGTTTTAGTTTTTGAATTAATAAAACTGACGAAACTATCAAATTTCTACAATCTATGGCTACGCCATTATTTTAAGTTACCAATACTGTACAATGTAATATTGGTAAAAGACAAACGATTGGTTTAAAGAAGATCGCTTCGTTACCAAACACAGAAATGTAAAAGCTTTATACAAATAAAACAATTCTTTCAATAGGAAATAGCTAATAACTTTTTTTTCTGAGGTTAACGACCTGGGTTTACACCACGGATCTGGAATCGGTATCCATTCTATAGGACATCCATGTATCATGTGAAATGTCAAATAACATTCCCTGACTTGCAGATGACATGTGCTTGTGTACGAATAAAGAAAAATTAAGTGATTATCATCTTTACTGACCTTGGGAATGTACAGAACGGAAATTATTGGTAGATTTTATTGTATCCAAGAAAGTTTATTGGATATAAGTTGAGATAAACAAACACTATATATTCTATGTAAGCTTATTTTACAGTATGTGTGTAGCAGCTGACTGTGTTGCATGTCAACTTTATTGTTGTTTTCATTTTAATCGAACATTTATTTTCTCATCTCAAATTTCCTGTCAGCCTACATGACTGATTTTCCCGTTGTCTATCATAAAAACCTTAATATTCTTAAATGACTTTCATTAGACACACACACGATCATCGTACAGACGATTATAGCTTTAGTTTTATTGTATAGTCATCGGTAAGGAGCATCATCGGTTAGTTGTGTGTCCTTATTTGCATAAACATTTTCACACAAGAAGTTTAGGTTTTGCTGGACCCCTACGTTGATACCAGAACACCTGTTGTATTTAGTCTTTTATGCAGAAGCATTTAAATCTGTACCATATACATGTATATATTTTTGGTAAGCTAGAATATTAAGGATTACATTCATGTCAATGTGATGAAAATCCAATTACTATTTCTGAAAATATTGAAAACTTAGTAAATGTTTTCAGAAAAAAAACAGCGCATTTTCCAGGGTTTATTTATCGTAGTACAATATAACAGTTAGACTAAATAAGCTAGTTGACCTAGTAGAACAGTCCTTGAACTAGAAGGCGGTGCCTCATCAAGCTAAGTAGCTAGCAGGTGCGCCACTTTAAACTTTTTTTTGGAAAAAAAACAACATGCTCATAGTCCAAATTAAATCCCCTTTTCCTACTTTTGTTAAAGAACTTTTTTTTTTCAATTCATAGATTTAAAATTATGGTGTTTAGCCCCTTTTTGGTGCAATATTCAATGTCGACATATTTTTTATGAAACCAAGTGAAATACAACCACATCTATGGCATTAACAGAAAAAGAAAAGCTTTAAGTTAATATCTGAAATGAGTGATGGCCATTTTGATTTGCAGAATTAAATGAAATGTAATCTAAATCGGTTTCTTAACGGGAGGAAACTATTTTACAAATTTGAAATATGTCCGTGAATTTGTTCTCAAAACTTGTGTTCACAACACGTACAGACGTGAAATCGCTCAATTATGCAATGGTGACCATATTTTTTTATTCATTCCAATTCATCGATATTGAAAAATTATGCAATGGTTGTCATATTGTTGTACGTAATTTGGTGAACTGTAATTCTATCCGTCCTCTTAATAGATGAGAACTAAATTTCAAATTAATCGATGAATTTGTTCTCAAGCTATCATGTTCACAAAACATAAGAGTGAATATAGTAAAATCACGTAATGGGGGCCATTTTGTTTTAGAGAATTTGATGAAATGCAATCCCATCTGTTGTCTTGACAGGAGGGGGCTATATTTGAAGTTAATCGGTGAAATTGTTACAGGGTTATTGAGTTCACAACATAAACATACGTGAACATCATGAAATTATGCATTTTTGTTTTACAGAATTTGGACAAATGAAATCCTATTCTTTTTGTTAAAGTTTAAGTTATTCAGTGAACATGTTCTCCAAATTATCATTGCCTTAAAGGCAGATAGCTCTCTTTTTAGAGTTTGAAGATAATCCGTGAATTTATTCTCTACTTATCGCGTTCACAACACATGCAGGCATGACTATTCTAAAAGTATGTAATAACGGCCATTTTGTTTTACGGAATTTGGTGAAATGCATTCCCATCCGTCGTCTAAACAGGATAAAGCTACAAAACAAGTTTGAAGTTAATCCGGGAATTTAGTCTCTACTTTTCGTGTTCAAAACACATATATGCATGAATATTCTAAAAGTATGTATTAACGGCCACTTCCTTTAACCGAATTTGGTGAAATGCATGGCCAGGCGTCGTCTTAACAGAAGGAAGCTACATACCAAGTTTGAAGTTAATCGTGTTTACATGTTTACAAACATTTGTGATGGACCAACAGACGGAAGCAGAGTAGCTTTTCTAAATCCCCCAGTAGTGGTGGACAATGAAGCACCGATTACTGGATCGCACTGCACAACTTGCCAACGGCTTGAATATGCTCAAGGCAATAATAAATTATAGGCTTAAATTTCGTAATTAGAATTTCTTCTTATTTTTTTCACCAACATATTGTTTGCATAATTAATTTTTAATCCAAGCTATAAAATGTCTATTCATTTTGAGCCGAAGGGGGCCTGCAAAATCACGAGTTTATTAATTGTTGTTTCTTTGGTTTCATTTCATAGAATTACGAAATTATTTTAGACTAGTTTAAATGTTTGCATAAATTAATTAGCCTATATAAGTAAATGAATTGTTGTGTTCATCTTTAGAAGCATTTGGACCCCAGAAGAACGCTAATCCTGTTATAGAGATACTCAACCAGACAGGTAAGTAAGGTTAAGATGTTATATACTTATCTATTTCTTTATAACAATTTCTTAGTTTGAACATATTTTAGTTCAGCAAATTTAACAGGTTGAAACGCATCCGAGAATCGAACCCTCGACCCTATCATTTACTCTCTCATAATAACGAAAATACTGGTAATATTCACTTTCTAAAAGAGACATAAATCCTCCCAAATCTATCATTAGAAACTAAATCGTGTGTTCCCCTGTTAACCTTAACACAGAACACAAAAAGTGCAACTCGGAAGACAGATACTCTCATATTGTCTGAATATTTCAGCTTTATTATGTCATCGCTAGCAATATATATAAAAGTGACAGGTACAATATGATACATGAGTAGTCAGAAGCCGCTACCAGAGAACCTGCAACAAACAAGCGAATGAACGTTACTGAAATAACAGTAATAACCCACACGTATGTGAAGTATTGAGGGAAAGCTGATATAAATAATAGTTGAGAACACTGCAAAGACCTGTATACACACACTCTAGACTCACTTGAACAGAATGTGTTCTTCGCTGGCTTTCACACCATAATTAAACCTTCGCGCTAATCGACGTATTGATAGATTCATTGGTAGTTTACGCCAAATTTAGGGACATTTTTAATACTTATTGGAAAGTGGTGTATTCCAGTAACAATTGACCCTAACACACTTTTGAAATGTTTTGAAATTTTGGGGAAATTCATTTCCTCCAGGTCTAAGACAACGTTGCTACTCTTTTACTTTTATGGTTAATTATTTCGAAGTTTGTTCAGTGTGATCTTTTATGCAAGTGGTTTCAGTCAGTTTTATCAATCTATTGTGCGCTGCTTCTTAGGAATGAATATTTATAAACTATACAGATCTTCAATATTTTGTTGGCGTATAATCTTGTTATGTGCATATTGTTTTAACCACAATGTCGACATGTTAACCACGATAGACTAGGTTTGTTTTGGGGTCCGTATTTTGAAGCGAATCTTCATCAATGTAATTAATGTGCTGTATTCTAGATAACCGTTCCAGAAGAGAAATTACCTCACTACAGACAAACTAAACCAATAGGAAGCGAATCTTCTGATCAATGTACTATATTTGTAATAACCGTTACAGAAGAGAAATAACCATACAACAGATAAACTAAACCAATAGGAACCGAATCATCTGCTCAATGTAATATATTTGTAATAACCGTTACAGAAGAGAAATTACCTCACTACAGATATAAACTAAACCAGTAGGAAGCTTTTGGCAGCACAGTTGATGATTTAATGTCTGGTCCTTTTTTCTGAGTACGGAATACTGAATAGATTTCGCTTAAGCACTCCAACAATAGATAGTAAAATAAAACAAGCATCGATGTGACGTGCTTTACTCCGTTACAAAATAACTGTTCCTCTGGTATAAAGAAGAGGCATCGTTAGTGGGCCTATCCTTGGAACCTACTGTCATTCACCAAATAATTAAAAGACCATTTCAACTAAACAGGACGCAACTAGAGGAATGAAGCAACACCAATATTTGGTTCAGACTAATTAGCTGAATACCTGGCTTCACTGTGTTCATAACGTTACAGCAAATAGGTGTTGTTGAAATAATGTTTAGTTATATTTACATTACATAAGACTAAAAGTCCGGACTGATTGCATGCAGTTCAGAAGATTGAACCCACAGCCCATACAGCAATGGATCTTAGTCTCAGTCGAAACAAAAATTTACCAATTTTATGAACTTATGTACACCATCAAGTGTCATGCCCAAAAATCAAAAATAATCATTGGATTGTTTTGTTGTTTTTCGATCCACTCGTACCCTTTGCTTCGTCCAGAAACTGAAACATACTGTACTACAAGCTACGTTTCATTTAATACCGATCCATGAAACTGCTGTTCCTTTCACGTGTTAAAACATGTTTTCAGCATAACTTCCTTATTACGGATAAGTTTTTTAAACTGATATTCATGACAGCTATCCAGGGCGTCTTGCAATAAAAACTCTTCATACTTATATGCCAGTTGTGTGTACGATAAATAGCTTTATGTTCATTACATATATGACTGTCTCATTTGAGTATTAATATCAATACAAGAAGAGGTATCCAGTTTTATTCTATATCTTGCTTCTGGCATGGAATGACCCTTTCGTTGTTTAAACAACTATAACGATACAATTCCCGCAGACCTCATTTACCCCTCGCCCCCACCCGAATCCCCACTAAGGCACATACACTACTCCTGCATGTTTCTGTCCTTTCAGATTCAGACATGAAGAGACTACTGCTTGTGACCTTGTTTCTTGTGCTTCTGATTGGTCAGATCGTGGCGGAAAGTGTAGAGGAGAGCCCCGGTGTAAACAGCCCTCTTCACGACTTGGCTAAGAGATGTGAGATATTCTTTCGTTATTTTGTCTTGTTACTTTATACTAATTGTATCAGACAGGACTTTATACTAATTGTATCAGACAGGACTTTATACTAATTGTATCAGACAGGACTTTATACTAATGGTATCAGACAGGACTTTTATTATTGGCCCGAAAGGAAGAGAAAGAGTGAGAGAGAGAGAGATGCACTCACGTACGATTAGTTCAAGTTTGTGTGTTTTTTTTTCTTTTTTCAGCTAACAGAATATACGGAGGTTACAAGCGCCGCTATCGATATAGGAATAATTACAGATACAACAGATACCGATATAGATATAGGGCTCCTAGTTATTACCGACGGTATCGCAAAAACTATCATTAGAACAACGTCAATCCACGAGGTCCATATAAGGGACCACAACGTAGACAGTAGAATGCATAACTGGGCCGTTATGCACTGGGTGTGACGGATTGGACACCACGCAGTCTGAATTCAACTTCGCACGGAATTAATCTAACTGTCATGTCGTTTCATATAAATTAAACAGTAGTTTATATTTTTACAATCCTGAACATTCTGCTTAAAAGCAAAACGGTTAAATACTGCTAAGCTTAAAAAATATCTTCTTTGTATTCTCGTTTCAAATGATATTAAAATAATCTTAGTAACATTTTTATATCTCCACTTTGCTTTGTCTTTTTCTAAACATCCTGTTATTTCTGGCATTCACTAAAGTTTACATGATATGCAAGATCTTGAACAGCAGCTTGATAGACAATGATGACGCTGGCTGGGGTTGGATCATTGAATAGCATGAGGCCTGACTGGACGGACAAAGAGGGAATGCGAGGGCGTTTACCTACTGCCGTGTTATTTCATAGTCACTTGACTATAAACATAAAACATTTATTATATCTAAAGATATAAAGTAAAAAAGCTTTCCACCCAGAAACAAACGACAACTGTGGTAAACAGGGCCTACCTGTGCGCAGCACTGACACATGGACTTTCAATGTTTTCATAGTAGCATCGACAATAACCAAGTTACCTTATTAAATTCAGATCTATATCAAATTCCCAAAATGTAATTGACTGTATTTGTACTGCTTCACATCGCTGATTTCACTTGCCTGTAAGCACAAGTTAAAAAAGGGCTGACGACCATGGCATAACTGTCTATGAAAGACAAACAAGACGCCAAAGCCTCAATCAAATAATGACGCAATCGGACAAGTATCTCCGCCAAAGGATAGCAACAATCTCAAGATGCCAGATATCAAAAGAAGAAAACTTGTTTTGAAACCTTGCACTGCAAATTGTTTTTGCTTGTGATGTTTTGTATTGTGTCATTGCTGCAAAAGACAACTCCGCCCGTATGTCTGTCCATTCCCAGTACCAATATAGCTGGAGATGTCTAAACTTATAATAGCTATGGTCCATTGTTATGAGGTTTTCAACCTTAACACTGTCGACTTTCTTCATCTCCTCTTTGAAATAATAACGCTTTGTTATGCATTTTTGAATCCTTTTGAATATTGGTCGGATTTACAGTGTTATAAGAAGAGTTATCAACCGTTATAAGATGTTTCTTTGACACAACTGTACAAACTTGTTTGTCCGAGGACGGGGAATCCCCGCGTGATCTACTAAATATCTAGGAGCCACTTTCAAGGGGAGGTAATTCTGCAAGGTAAACAAAAAAGGCCTTGTTACACAGTAGAATATTAAGCAAATTTTATTCAATAAATTTGATTCGTAACTTTTGGTCATTCCCCACATTTACACCTGCCAATAAATAAAAGGATTGCCTCTTTAAAGGGTTCTATTTCATCTCAAAATTGACGATTTTCTAAAAGTGTTAAGGTCCAATTTTGTCATCATCGGTGTACTATCAAAAGGATTCAAGGCTGTAAAATACGATTTTTTTTACATGAACAACTTTTCTACTAGTCTAAGCATTCAACCTTTTATCTTCATAGTCACTTTACACCTGATGACGATACAGGCATATGTAGCAAAACGTTGTGTTCTATCACAAAACAAAGAGTGGTTATCCAAAAATTATACAGTTCTGTTCCATTACATATATTTCTGAAAAGTAATCACATAGGCACATAGGTGTCGATTATTTAAATCGATCAATCATCTTATGTTCTAGATAAACTCTCAGAGATTAGTTTCCAAAATAAATTGTAATCTCTATTTGTTATGTGTAGACGCATAATGTTGATAGAAGGTAATGGCAATTTACATGGTATTGAAACTCCCCCAAAGTGTGTCCATGACAATATGGTCCCGCCAAAGTGTGACCATGACAATATGGTCCCGCCAAAGTGTGACCATGACAATATGGTCACGCCAAAGTGTGACCATGACAATATGGTCTCCCCAAAGTGTGTCCATGACTATATGGTCCCGCCAAAGTGTGTCCATGACAATATGGTCTCGCCAAAGTGTGACCATGACAATATGGTCACGTCAAAGTGTGGCCATGACAATATGGTCCCGCCAAAGTGTGTCCATGACAATATGGTCCCCCCAAAGTGTGTCCATGACAATATGGTCCCGCCAAAGT
>JARDVA010140038.1:0-10967 GCA_030265315.1 Mopalia swanii | reverse complement strand
ATCATTTCTACTTAAGTAGAAATACTTTAACTCGAGTAGAAATTATTTTCACTGAGGTGATAATAATTTCTACTTAAGTGGAAGTATTTTAACTTGAGTAGAAACTATATCTACTGAGGTGAAAATATTTCTACTTAAGTAGAAATTAACAAAAAATAGTCGTAAATCAAAGAAAAATATTCATGTCCCTTATAAGCCACCGTACCCCTTGACATTTTGGTAACAACATACCAATAACGAATTTACACAGTTCCCGAAGATCATTGTCCAAAGCATGAGATTCTTTTTTCAAGCGCACAATGGAAATCAAATTATGTTCGATTTTACACGAGTTCATTATGTCAAAAGGGTAGTGAATCAACTGAACATTGCAGACGACATGATCCAACAGAATTCAGATAAGCATTTATTTCTGTAACATAATATTAATAATCATTTTAAATACTCAACGTAGCTTTGAACTCCTTGTCACTGGTTTTTTTTCTTCAAATTTCTCCCACTCTCCAAAATAAATTGATATAAACAACATATTTCAGTATTAGAAAACTTTTAAAATTGCACTCTTCAGTACGAAGGCTCCTCTACTAAAATCATAAATTCTTCCGCCTCACTTGCTTTAAAGCTAACAAACCGTATATCTTAGACTGTTTCTATGACGTGTAATCACAATCGTATTAATCTGCTCTGTTTTCCATAATTCCTTTCCTACTTGTTTTCTCCAACATCGCGTGGTTACTCAACCTATTCGGCTAGCTTCACTAATGTTAAGCGACATAAAGTGATTGAATGTTCTCAATGACGAGTATTTTTGATATTTATTGAATAGTTCTCAATGTTATAGATAGAGAAATGATACGGCGTGAAATGTCTATCATACGGGAGTCCCCAAGTCGGTTACGGGCCCGCGCCCGTGGCTTGGTGGTTGGCGGTCGCCCTTACTAAGGCCTACTTCGATATACCGTTCACAGAATGAGTCCGTTTGTCGACCCTCAGGCCGGTGTATGAGTGAGTCATACGATATGGCTCCGGCAATCGTGGGGGTGCTTTTTACGAGGTTTCTCTCCGGTTTTCCGCCGTAATTAGGCAAGGAACATTGTGAAGTGGACAATCCGTCGTCATATAAGTAAAATACCCTTGAGTATGACGTTAAACCCCAATCAAACAAACAAACCATGTCGGTGAATAAATTGATTCTAAAAGAATTGGAAAAGCTATCGGCAAACTTTCAACATCATATTTCAAAACGGCTTATTACCGGTTATATATTTAGGCTCATTTTATTTTTTGTTTTCTTCGCCTTTAAAAAGAATCCAGGGGAGCGAGTCCGTCTGTCGACCATCAGGTATATGAATGAGTCCGACGATGTGGTTCCGGTAATGGCGGGGGTAGTTTTTACGAGGTTTCATCCCGGTCTTCCACCGTCATTTGGTAAGGAACAGTGTGAAGTGGACAATTTGTTTGTTTGTTTGTTTAGTTACCAATAAAAAGGTAACATAGTTTGACAAATGTTAAACAGTTGAAAAAAAAAAGAATCGTCATTTAAAATTTGATTCTTAAGTTGCAAATTGATAAAACATGGTTTCCCAAGTGTTTGAAAGATACAAAGAAAGGTAATAGTCCCCAAAATACAAGTGCGTATATATAACTGAATACGTATTTGTTTGGTTGGTGTTTAAAGTCGTACTCAAGGGTATTTCACTAATTTGACGACGGATTGTCCACTTCACACTGCCCCTTGCCTAATTACGGCGGAAAACCGGGAGGAAACCTCGTTAAAACCACCCGTGATTACCGGAGCCACATCGTATGACTCACTCATATACTTGAGGGTCGACAGGCGGACTCGATCCTGTGGACGTTAAATCGAAGAAAGATAATTAAACGCACTCGCTACTATGCCACGGCCACATGAAGTGTTTTGATAATATTGTTCGGTTGATTTTACTCCAGTGCTAAGTTAAGACAGCAAAGTTACTTTTCAACCAAACTATCCTTATGGAGACGACCTCAGGGCAACTGCATTAGAAAATAGCTAATAGAACACGAGCTAAGTCACGTGATTGTCGATTTTACGTTCCCTGCTATCCTAAATCCAAAGGTAGGTCATAAACATTTTATTATCCTTCTCAGCATCGACCAATTAAATGTCAGCAGATACTACATGTATAATGTAATATGACATGACAAAACATAATAGAATTTAATAAAACTTAACAATAACAAGGTGTAAATGTGAAGGTGACGCAGGTATTGTGGCACCGAAGATACCATGTTAATTATGTGCGAGTGCTGTGTCACACTGGTGGAAAGATCCAAATCTCATACGTAGGTTCAATCTTTTAGAAATCTAGCAGGGCTTTTACCATGGTATGCGAGGACCGTCTAGACACTTTATCTTAAGATTATACGATATTGTATTAAAGAATAATAATAATATTTTTAAGGCATAAACACACAAACAAGGAGAGCCAACACAATGGATTGGAAAGTACTTGTACTGGATATACCATGTGGCCTGAGGAAGGATTTTTGATCTGTTACGCTGCCTGATAGGAACATAAATATCCAGGATAAGTCAATGAAGGCATAACAGACCAAAGGATTATTAACATTGAATATATATCTGGGTTTCTAACTACAAGTGGTGTATTCCAGGCCATTATATCTTTTCTTAGCGGGCTGGAGCCTTTAAAGTTGCCTGTTATCCATAAACTGAGACCTACAGTGTCACAGGAATCCAACATTCAATCCCCACTTAGAAATAAGTTTGTTTGTTTGTTTCTTTGATTGGTGTTTAACGTCGTACTCAAGGGTATTTCACTTATATGGCGACGGAGACAAAAATAAAACTTACAAACAGATAAGCTTTGTTTCCCTTTAGCTCTGAGAGCACCAGGGCAACAGAAAGCTCCTCTTCTCTCGCCTCTTACGATCGACCGAGGAAGCCGAGGGAGTATTCTGTAGGACTGGCCAACCCGCTCCCCCACAGGGCCACTTAGAAATAAGAGATGTTGTGTTGATAACGTATATATGATATTATTGCGATCTAATAGGTATGCCGACCTAACTGACGTAAATAGCCGCACTAGCTCAACCACACAGTAATTGTTTTTCTACGTCTAGGAAAAATGTTTGCCGAGTGCCAAATCAACTTTGATTGGGGTTTAACATCGTACTCAAGGGTATTTCACTCATATGACGACGGATTGTCCATTTTACGATGTTCCTTGATTAAGTGCGGTGGAAAACCGGGATGATTTTTTTTCGTAAAAAAACACCCAGCGATGTCCGAAGCCACAGATATCGTGTGACGTGTGAAGTAGGATTAGTTGGTGGACATGCTAATCACTTGAATCTTGTTATATCTTTGGTTTTTCGTCTTGTCACTGCCAAGTCTTGGTTTGTTGGAATTGAAGAAAGGGTGGGTTTCTTCACCCATCGGATTAGCAACACGTCATGGTAGTCAACTACTCGTCAGTACGGCATAACAACCAAACAAACAAAGTTTAATTGTCATAGTTAGGGGGTTACTTAGTAATTTGGCATTACCCCTTCACCATCGTACAGCACTAGATGATTAATATGCATTTTGTCATCTGTTAAATGGAGTGTTGTAATAATTCTTAGACGGACACTGGAAAAGCCATGGGCTTGCGTTTAAATCAAATGTCCTAACCTTTGTGATCGCGAGGCATCGCCAATAGATTGATGGCTTGCTTGGTATTTTACACCGTACACATCGGTGTTTCACTTAAATAACTGTGGTGCGTTCCAAAGGTAATCGACATTTATCACACCGCACCTGGGAAGTGTTTTGCTATGTTGGAAAATTTAATTTCAAACTAATGCATAGTAAATACAGCGTTACCAGACACAAAGTTGGATAATAGGTTAAATTACGATAAACACATATTTAAACAAAAAGCCGAAAGACCTATGCAAGAAAAAAGTTACACTTAACCCCCACTGTTATATCCGCTACGCGCATAAAGATCTAAATTGAATATAGTAAGAGAAGTAGGATGTTTATTGCACTCGTCAGTAGCTGGGATGTATAATTAAATGGCTCCACTGTTTTTTAATTTTAGTCTTTCTGCAAAACAATTCATCCTTACTTTGCACAAAGAAAGTTGCCAAGCTGACCGGGTTGAGTATATTTCTTTCTTCAAGTGATTTCAAATTCTAGGAGGTTCTCATATTATGAGAATGAGTGATATAACATTTTAACAAAACTATTTCTTACTTCTATTTACAATCTGGTCTTCCGGGCAGCCATCGACAAGAAGTCCTTGGGAACTGAGTATCACAGTTTCAGTCATGCGCAAAGTGAAGAAATAGTTACCATCCCACTGCCTAAGTACGAACAATGCTCCTGTACCTTTCTGTACAAACCGTATTCTGCCTGATGAATCAAGGTTGATTTCTACAGTATCATTACCTAAATGAAAATAAAGTAGGACTGATAATCAATTGCTCTTATTTGATTAATAATCATTTCGCATCACTTGACATTCGTTGTTAACTACTGAATAAAAATTCAATAATAACGACCTACTTATTAGGGGTTCTTTTTAATGTTTCATTCGAAACGAAGGTTTGAATCCCAGTGAATTCAGAAATACAATAAAGTGAATCTGCGTACTTCGCTCTTACAGAGCTGTTCCTTAAACTAGATCCATGAGCGCGGAAAACGTTGTCATAATCTTGTTCTGGTTACATTAAAGCCCGATTCACACCGGGCGCGACACGGCGTCGTGTCGCTTGGGTCTTGTTCACACATGCGCTGCACGACAGTTTTCATTCCTATTCTTTGATATTGGCCGACTCCCTCAGGCAATGACGTCACAATACAACCAAATAGCGTCATAGTGTTACGTTAGAGAACAGGCGACTATGGTGTCCTAAGTGCGTCTTGAGTAAAAAATTCATGGCATGAGTGTTGACAAAATGAGTTGCTGTTTAACTAGCCAATCAAATCGATTAATTTCAAAGAAAATCACGTCACAGTGTTTGTCTCACGTCAACTTTAGTTACCTAATGTGATCTTTGCTCAAAATGCACGCGTCAGTAATTTTTCATCGTGTATGTTGTTTAAAATGACATGTCCTCAAATTATTTGATGTGTAAGATTAGGTTTTCACCACGTAACATAGCACGCCGGTAACGTCACATACCGATTTTGTCGTGTATTAAAGTAAACAGGAAACGTGACGAAGACAAACCGAAACATAGCGTTCTTAACTTGCCAATCACAGTGTTGGAGTAATTCATTTAGGCACATTATAAGCTCACCGCTAGTCCTAACCTTCACGTTATTAAGAAAAAATCGATCGCTGACGTTTCCGGTGTGCTGTGTTAATGACAAAAACCTAATCTTGCACGTCAAATTATTTGAGGACATGTCATTTTGAACAACACACACGACTAAAGCTTTCCTATGCGTGCATTTTGACCAAAGATCACGTTAGATAATAAAGTTGACGCGAGACAAAAACGGTGATTTGGTGATCTTTGAAATGAGGCCATTTGATTGGCTGGTTAAACAACTAGTCATTTTTAAACACTCACGGCACGTAGTGTCTACTTAAGACGCACTTGGCCCACCATATAGGCGACTGTTGCAGGACAGCAACATTTTTGTTCGTGTATCACGAAAGTCGCGTCCGGTGTGAATGTAATATGAATGGTGCAAGAGGTACTCAGAATTTACTTACCGCTACCCGCTTCGCTCGAAATAGAACTATCAAATGCTGTCGGCAGTTTACCGTCATTAGTATTATAAGTGGCAATTACCTCACCGCTTTCAATAGAATTAAACGTTATGGAAATCTGAAAAATATACAAATTACTATTCGATAAAGTGTATATGTCAATATAAGTTTAATACTACTCAGTCGTGAGAATATGGCGAACGTGTTTAGAGAAAACTCTACAAAACGCTTTTCTGCTCACGTTGCCACTGAGGGCCTCGCACATGTTAAACCCGCCATTAGGTCAGAGAGTAGTTGTAGATCTCAACTATATCATCCAAATATTAATTAATTTAGGAAGAAAATTTCAGTTAGAATCTATTTATCATTCAAATTTGAACTAAGCAAAGCGCCAAATATCTAGAGTATTAGTTCTATTGTGCAGAGACTGAGGTTGTCATTTCATATGTTACTAACTCCTAGCCATATCGTCTTGTATTCATTTTCTCTCTGGTATAATCATTTATCCGTATATCAGGCAAAAAGCTTTAATCTTATCGAATAGCTTGTCCAAACCGTACTGGAATAACCAGCAGACGCTCAGTGTTAGATGCCGAATTTATAGCCGTACATGCCGGCCCTTTTATAGACCACTAAGCCAATCTCAAAACGCTAATTTAATCGAAATTTTATTTTGTTTTACATTTAAACCAGATGGCGTCTTCAGAGTCCTCTTTATATTGGGAAATGTACGAGTCATCTTCCTAAGGAAATGGCGAGTCAAACAGACCTAATTAGAGCTAATATTAGCCTTAAGACATACCGATTTCAGGGAGGTGGCTCTAGGCTCTGTGATAACACCGACACCAACGTTGGTACCTTTGATTGTCATAAACTCGTTACTGATATAGGTTTGTTCTCCCGGGGCTGAACAGGTAATCTGTGACTCGGATGTGCACATTTTCAGGTGCGGGTCACCATAGACACCAACAGTACACCGAGCAAAGGACCTAAAATCCTACATAAGACAAACAACTTTCTATAATTTACTATTGTATATTGTTCTTGCAGTTATGCATCACATCATAATCTTTCCCTCTTTAAATATAATAATGTTTATTGAAATACATTTGGCGGCCTTAGGCCTTTGTACAAAGGAAAAACACATTTGGTGCACATACTTATAACCAGGCCAGGTCACTTGTTCATTCAGTATAAGGGTTCGTTTACATAGGGCTTGTTTGCAAATATTGCTAAATTCATCAAAACAGATTAGTTTATTGTGGACCTTAGGATAGCAAAGCGATGTAGGCCTACAGTTCTATCCCTCATTCTAAGGACAGTATGTTTTTAGTATACTTAGGTCAGCTTCGGTGGGAAGTAATGGCTAACGGACATCAACCTCCAACTTCTCTTTAGTTCAGCTTGGGTGGGGAATATTGGCTAACGGACATCAACCACAACAACATGTAGATGTGTTCTGTCGTGAAACTTTATTCCACATCAGAACTTTGCGGAGACATCAGACATGCCTGTGGAATCACATGTAGAACGTGTAAATATCGTCTCTAATACTGGGAAATGTTTCAATCAGAGGCAGATTTGCTAAATTCAAAGCTCATTTCTCCACAATGCAATATATAGTCGCCGGCAATAAGTGCCTAGCGAGCAACCATTGTTTACAGGATAAAAACTATGTTGTTGAGTCAACAATCACAAAATGATTGATGTATCGCATATTATCAGAAGTCTATGAAGCAGAAGTATGAAAACAGCCATTACCCAGTCTCAACGGCATTGTGACCAGACCAGTGCTAATGGTTGAAAAAGCGTCCCCCAGCGATACATAGAAAAACCCTCGAAGGTCATGAATCGGATGTGGAACCATGGGTAAATCATGTTACAGCTATTGGTAACTACATGTAAAATGAAGCTGGTACAAGATAGGAAATAATTTTTTTTTCATATTAATATTTGTTAATCCAAACCTCGATTAAATTTGTTAAACATTGTATCAGTAGTATTGAATTGGCTGTCGAATATATGGATATTTTTAGCGATTTACCACTGTTGTTGATTCGTCTGCATTTGCAATTTCTATGCCGATAAACGTTTCCATGTTCAATCTAGCCACAAGATACATCACACGTCTAGATGCTGTGTCACACGGACTTCGGTTGATGGCACTAAACATACAGTCCAGGGCCTCCGTTTCAAATCTATAGAAAAAGAACAAAACGCATAGTCTGAAACAGATAACACCGGTTAATAATTTAAGAAACAAACTTGTTGTGTTTTAGTTCGTCAGTTAGCGCGGTCCTTAAACAAACAAGGATTGCCATGGTGTAAGCAGAGTCGTCAGAACGGAATTCATTTGGTATTAGCAAAGAGCATCCTACGTTGGTTCAAACCATAAGACAAATAGTCTTAATAGGGCTATATGAGTCAAATACGTAACAAATGTTGTCGCATTGTTTTGCAAACGAAAATTCAGTCTTACATGGATACATCTTCAGCGTGCAAAATGTTTTGTATATACGCCGACCCACATCTCCTTATGGCTCCTCGCAGTTGAGGTGTCAAACACACCATGTTCACGTCACGGTTTGGGTCATTTAAGACTGAAATAAGGAAGTAAAAACACTTTATTTACAAGAATTTCACAACAATTAAATACTCTTGACAAGATTAGAGCGAAGCGGATTATTTGCCAAAGAGGTATCCACATATTTTATATAGTTCTTAGTTTTTTCAGCCCACGTTTCCTGTGATTATTTTCTTCACATAACAATATAACCCAAATTACGTTTTAAATAAAAAAGTGGGCACTTTCACAATGAACTTTTATTCTTCTGCTATTACAATGCAAAAGTACACTGATTTAGAACATTAAATTCATGTTAATATTATTCCCAGTAATATGGTTAATAGGATTTTCATTAAAAAAATTCATAATCAAGTAAAGTAGAATTCTGCTTTTACTAACCCGTCGATCTCATTTTAACATTTTTCAGGAAACTAGTCGTAATCAAGTATAGTAAATATGTTATCTTTTAATATGCAGTTGTTGTCGTTTTACCTTGATGGGAACAGTAAGATCCACACAATTGACATACCTGAAAGTCCTTTTGGTGTTAATTGGCCCTTCGTGCACATGCTTTCGTAAAAGTTCACCGTATGTGTCCATTGGTGGAATTGTATATCTGTGTCACATGCTTCACCAAGAAGTAGCACCAACAGACTGGTTCTCAAATAAATGAGGATGTCGTCGTCGTAAAGAAAATAGCAGTTTGACCTTGCATTCTTTAAACATGTTCCTATTTGGTAAATTGACCTGTGAAATGCATGTAAATATGTACACCAAGTAAATATCGAAGAATGAAACAGATTAATTACCAACAAATAAAAGCTGTTCTAATCATGAAACATCATATCTCAAAATCTAAGCACGAAAGCTATGACAAACAATATTTCAGTGAATGTAAACATAAACATTTACTTTAAGGTAAGGAACAACTTGGTATGGATAACAACTTCTTGATTTATTTCACACAACGTTTCTATCTCATTCCAGAGATCGTTTTCATACTTACCTTATGCTACTTCCAACTTCTAAATGCCACTGAAAGAAGCTAGACTAACGTTGTATTTCCAGATTTAATAAATTTTTATTTTCATTCAAAGTAAAACCAGTAGAATTATAACACATGACAGCTTGCACTCTCACGAAACTGCCACACTTGAACAACAAGTATTAGTAAATAACTGACTGAATTGTTTTTGACCACCTCTGTTACAAAGCGTTAACGACAGTGCATTTATGATCAATTTACATTCAAAGGTCGATTTTTTATTTTTATAAACCATAAGTATGGTAAATCCAGGGGAATAATACCACATGGTAAGCTAGCGCTGGCATAAAAGCTTCAGTTAAGATATTCACAAACTGCAAGGACATCTTCATAAAATTAACTTGATCAAATGTCTGCAACATCAATTTAACAATTTACAACATACTGAGCGATATTATACAATAAAATAACACATGCTTTCTTTATTAGCCATTAAGATAAAACATCCCCACTTGTATAAAGCTGAATAGACTACATAGGGTAAGGCTAGAGCCCCCCAACACTAATACAGCCGAATTACTATAGATCATTTATCTGGTGATGTGTCTGCAATATTCAATTCATGAATCAATGGCATGCTGAGACATGTCATGCAACATTATATCTTACCTAAGCTACTGAAATAAAATAAAAAAGTAATGCAACAACACCACTTGAAAGTTTGCAGCAACAGTAACACTACACCTCTGTCGAAAAATCTTTGAGAGCATAATTCCAGACACTTAGTTTAAATTGTTCCTTTAATGAATGTCCACAACAACACCACTTTAATTTTGGTTTATCTTTGATTGTCTTGTCTTTGATTGGCTGCAAGTGGTTTCCTTCACTAATTGAGCTAGCATATAAGTGAAACAATCTTAGGTAGGGCATTGAACCCCAAAGCAGATAAACAAACCTTTCAATCTACATTTTAATTAATTTACTCAGAGGGCCTTTAATAAACAGTATTATCTTTATGTTGATATATTAAGTCATTAAACTGGGAGTATTACAAATAAAAATATCCTTTTCCTTTCCTTAGCTGTCAAGATAAAATGCACTGGAATAAAAAAAATACTGGCAAAGGCATTATGTTTATTACCATCAAACAACATAAACAGAAATCCTTAACAACTGTTTTACAGCCACATGCAATTTGTCAATTTACAACTGACACACAATAAATTGCACATTTTGTCTTGATAACCTCTACAAATAATGTGATGGTCTCCCACCAACAGTGGAGGAACCTCACCTCCATGTTACTGTCAAAAAGGTTGACAAGAAACAAAACAAACTAAGGACCTCACAAATAGATTGGCTTTGTGTTGCCACTAAACTAGGAGAGCAGCAGCCCAACAGGAGGCTCCTTCCAACCTTTGGATAATGAAAAAAAAAGAAACAGTGGAACAACACCACTTGCTAACTCACTTGTTTAAACAACTGCTAAACTATATGCAGAAAAAAAGGTGTCACAGTAATGGAGAATTGTTCATTTGCAGAAAGTTTGCAATAACACCCACTTTAACAATTGTCTTCTTGAACAACATGATCACACTCACATTCCACTTTTCAAGGTATTCTAATTTCCAGTGTTAAAAGACACAACACATCAGAATCCCCTAAACCCTCAACGCACCAGGTCAACAGTAAGTGCCCTCATCCA